>VWZG01013162.1:2277-36564 GCA_013396735.1 Grallaria varia
AAATTACTTGCGTTCTAAGAGTAGGTGGTATTACCTATAGACAATTCCTACTGAAATTATTGTAAGTTTGATGTAGCAGATACTGCATTATTTGATTTACCATTAGTAAAAAGGTAATAAATATAAACTTTAGAATTATATATTTATAGGTAAATTAAAGAGAATATGGAATTTTTATAACATTATATTGAGAATAAATTGTAAATAGTAATAAGTAGGAGTAATTAAATAATTACTATGGACCTTTTCCTTCAGTGAGGATAAACAAGGGTATCAGATGGGATCATAGAAAACAATTCAGCTGGTGCCATGCAAATTTGAAGCCTCTCTCTGTTTTCATTTTGAAGAAAGGGCTGAAAAATATATTTTTGAATTTGGAACAATTTTCTAATGAGATTGTGATGCTTAAATAACATTAATATCTTTAAGAATATCATTCCTAATCAATAAAGGATGTATTTGCCTAGATAGCAGAACAATACAAATAAGAAGGTGACACTCTTGTCTTCAATCTTTTAAAAGAGAAGAACACAGCAAACATCAGCATGAGGAGTCTCTGCTCATTTCATTGCTCTAGTCATTAAAATCTAGAGGTCTGCAAAAACAACAGAAACTTATAATCTAGCTGTGTGTCTCTAACTGAACAGAGGATATGCTTATAATATCTATCTTCTAATTTGCATGTCTAGGTAATGATGTCAGTTTTACACTGACAGTTAACAACCATAATGTGGTGTTAATCGAATGACCTTTCAGTAATAAGTGATTGAAGAATTACTTCTTCAGCCTTAAATCACAATTTCACTGAATAAAATAAGTGGAGAGATACCCTTCCAAAGTGTCTGCAAGCGCTGTGGCTGTATTAAGAACTGGAAGATCCAGCTATCTTGAGAATGAATTATTATTTCATTTTCTGGAATGACAAGGGTATGGGAAGTAAGGGAGACTAATTACTCCACAACCATTAAAAAAACCCACCTAATACTCAAAAGCAGAATAGTATTACCAAAAATGAGCACACACACACATACATGAACATACAATNATGGGAGATTTCCAGTAATAACTCTCTTCATTACTTCTTACCTAGAAAAAATCCTACATGCCATTTGAAAACATAGAAATAAAGTATAAATAAAAAAAAAGAAGGAAATTCCATTCTTAAGCAAAAAAAAAGTTGTGTTTTTGTTATTACTTGAACTTTGTAGCATGGGCTGTTATAGAGGTCTTCAGAAGACAATTGTCATGGTTTTAGAATAGTATTCCCCTATTTTGTGTTCCCACTGAAACACTCCAAACCATATGCTGCTCACTCCCTCCTGTCTCCCTGTACCCCTTCCCCTCCTGTGGTATGGAGAGGAGAAGTGGAGGCATAAAAGGCAAAGATCATGACTTAAGGTAGGAACAATTTACTAGAAATAGCGATGAAATATAAAATAAACAGCAATAACAACAATATTAGTAAGAGTGTATGAGGAGTGTGAACAATTCACACAAAAACACTCACCCTGCGCTGTCCCAACCACTCAGTTTCCCATTGGCCCCAGTGGAAGGAGTCCAATCCAGCCCCTACATATGGTGTGAGGTATTATAAAGTACCTCAGGGTTCTGCCCATGCCCCTCCTGCCTACTGCAAAAATTAACTCTGTACTGGCTGGAACCAGGTTAACTATGAAAGGCTCTAGGTCCAAAAGTCATCTGGCTGCTGTTCTCTGTGGGTGTCCCAGGTATGCCTGTGCTGCCAGTAAGAACACCATGTCTCTCCTGTTTTCCAGGCTGATAGAGTTTCTGATTGTTGGTGAGTGAATATCTGATTCAGAACACTAAATATCAAGGAATACAATGGATGATGGTCTTGAGTATATTGCCTCTATCTACTTTTCTGGATTGCTGAAAAATTGCTCATGCACAAATGATGACTGTGCCATAAAATAGCTGGAGGGCACTTTATCCTTACTCTGAAAAAAGTAGATGAAGTTCCCGGACTAATAGACATGGGGTCAATCATTAGAATATGCGTCACCAAATTCCTCTATTACAGAAAGATACCCCAGATTGTAGTATATAGTAATCACTTATTGGAGTAGTAATGAGTAAAATACTGTATTTTAACAATTTTTTTCTCTTAAACATTTTTCATAATTAATTATGAATACACGTATATAATATTTCTTTGCTTCTTGTTTATCAAGGTTATCTTCTGTCTTGGGAGATGATACGAAAAAAATGAGGAACTATTCATTGAAAATAAGAATAATTTCTCAACAATTGACATAATCTTTAATTGTCGTATTGACAGCTATAGGCAATGAAATTCCAGGAACATTTTTACTCTCCATTTCTCTTGTTAAAAAAAATGTAGAGGGACACACTATACTCTCAGCAACTGTTTGTATCTCTGGATCACTCTCTTCATTCTTGCTCACCATTAGCAATGTAAGTATATAATTAAGAATGATGTATTCAAGGTCCTTTCTGCTTATCAGAAATCCCAAAGCATCATTAATTGGAATGAACAGAGCATCTGGTTGCTTGTGATCTTATAGCTTCAGTGTATAGGATATTTAATTAAAATAAATGCCCTCCCTCCTTCTCTCATGGGGGAATTAGGTCATAAAATTTTCAAAAGTGAGAATAAATCCTCCAGCAAATATTAACATTTGGAAAGGAGCAGAAGACTGGGTAGATAAAGCAACCAGTCTTCTGTACATTACACATTTGTCTCTTGATGCTGGAAGACTCTACTACTGCTGCTCATTCATCTTAACCTTGAAATAGGTCTCTTTGATGTCCTCTTTAATAGTAAGCTGGTTTACAGTACTGTTATAGTGGCTGGGACCAGTTTACCACTGTGTGGGAGTAACTGGAACTGCATATTCCATACCCTCTCTGCCATTTATCATAAACTGTTAATGATGCATTGTTTGCAACACCTGCCCAGGACACACCTGACACCTCAGGCTATGAACTGGGTGAGTGAGAAAACAGAGATAAGAGAGCTCCCTGTCTTCACACCAATGGTTCAGGTGTGATAACTCCCCTCCAGGAGTCATTAGCACTTTCACACCCAACCTGAGGGGTCATGGCTGCTAATGGGCCATCAAGTAGACCAAGATATCCTGTGACTCCCTGAGTAAATTGCCTATTGCGAAAACCCTCACCCTGGGGAGGTACTGGGCATTCCCATCTGAACTGAAGCATATATAAGCTTGGGGTTTGGGGACTTGGGGCACTCACTTGTCAGATTGAGAGGAGGACCAGCACCTCAACAGGACTGCAACTACCACTCTCAACTAGACTGTGACCACCAGCCTTCTGGAAGGAAAACAGATTTTCCTTTTCTTTTTGCTTTGGACTCGGGGGGACCATGTGGTGCTCAGCACAGGGGCTGGTGAGCACCATTCTGTTTGTGCCCCAGGGGGCTGGGTTGTACAACTGGGTTTTGTGGGCTAAAACCAATTTTCCTTTCTATCAGTGTATCTATTGTGATCTTTTTTTAAATTGTAGTTCTGACTTCTAAATTCTTTTGAATTGGGTTCATTTCTCCTGCTGGTTTACTTTTAAACCAGCACAAATACTTTTTGAAGAAATCTTGTATTATGGAGGTTTTTTTATTTCTCTAGGTAAGTATGAAGACAACCACACAGTTCTGCAAGAGCTAACTAGTTATTATGTACCTAATTGACAAATATTCATAAATCAGACAATTTTCCACCACCTTATGGCCATAACAACTTACTCACTGGGTCCTTGAGTACTCTCTACTTGTCTCCATCTAGTCAGAGACATCCGGTCTCTTTTGGGGAACCTACATAGACATAGCCCAGCTGCATGTGGATGAGGAAAAGTTTGTGGATGTTATCTGCCTGGGCTTCTGTAAAGTCTTTGACACAGTTTCCCCCACAATTCTCCTGGAGGAACTGTATGGTAATGGTTTGGGTGGATGTACTGTTATGTGAGAAAAAAACTGGCTAGATGGCTGGGCCTAGAGAGTGGTGGTGTTTAAAGGGTTGTCAAGCATTGGCACAGGCTTCCCAGTGAAGTGGTTGAGTCAGCATCCTTGCAGGTATTTAAAAGATATGTAGATGTGGCACTTAGAGATGTGTTTTAATGATGCATTTGGCAGTGCTAGATTAGTAACTGAACTGGATGATCTTAAGGGTCTTTTCCAGCATAAATGATTCTATATGTTCTGGGTTCTCTGAATTCTTATTAATATATGTGAGTTTTACATGGATAGATTGGGGTGGATCAAAACATAATTCTACTAAATAACTTGCCATTTACGTGAATTGTACATGCATTTTTATGTTGGCTTTTGCTTTGTCAGCTGGCATTCAAAGTGTTCTTTTCCTTTGTTCAGGAATGCCAGGACTCCTGCATATCAGTCAGTATCTGAGAGCTGAGAAAGTGGAATGTCCTTGTCGCTACAGACTCAGCTATAAGATGACCCTACACATTTGCCCTTGAGGGGCAGATGAGGGAGAGAATGGTGATATCTGCAAGCCTATTTCTCAGATTTCATCTGGTATAGTCCAGGTAGCCATGCATGATACCTAACATCCAGCTTGCTGCCATTTGAAACGCACAAAGTTACACAACTGACCTGTGACACTTTCTGCTTCCACCTCATTGAGCTATGTATTAAACAGACACACATAAGATCAGTTTGACTTTACTGATACCAAATAAACTTGAAAGTGATGCTCAGCTAGAAGAGATCTAATACAATATAAAGTGCAATGATGTCAAAAGCTTTGCTCACTTTTGATTGCACTGATATGAACATGTCAGGAACTCTGTCATTTTACCTTAGATTTGATACAATGAGCAAAGCACAGCATAGTTGCACATTTTTATTTTCTGCAGGGTTTCCATGAAATATTAAGTGATGAGAGTTGATGAATCTGGTAGTGCGATAGTTGATTAGTGGGGGTGATCATGTCCCTAAAATGGGAGTTCTGCCCTCCTTTACATAGTAGGGATTTGTCCCCCCTTTGTCCCTCTCCATGTGGCTCCTGAGCCCCACAGAGAGACACGCAGAGACCACCGGAGAGGAAGCAGAGAGTGAGTTTATTACCTGGGTAGAGATATTTTTAACCTTTCAGGGAATCCTAACAGGTCCAATAAGAAGCTAGGGATAACAGCCAATAGGGAAAGGGTTAACTAAGGGCCAATAGAAAACTTAAACAGACTTTTACCTAGGCCACATTCTTTCAGTCTCGGTGGGAGATAAGAACTCAAGGGATTTAGGGAAGAAGAAGCAGTGACTCAGGGAAAAAACACAGAAACTCCATTTCACACAATAGTAAAAGCTTCAGTTTTTAAGGCATTTTTGCTAGCCTCTGTGGCAGTAAACAAACAATATCAGAAATGGAAAAAGTCTTGTGAGAAATGGGCTGGTGAAGAAGGAAGAAAAGCTAACCTGAATACCTTAAAAGCTGAAGCTGTCTCTATTGTTTAAGATGGAGATTTGTTGGTTTTTTTCACTAAGACACTGTGTCTTCTTCCCAAAATTCCTTGAGAGGAACCCTTATCTCCCTAGCTAGGTCTGAAAGAATGTATCCTTGAAGTGTGTTTAAAGTTTCTTATTGGCCCTTAGTTAACCCTTTCCTATTGGTTGTTATTCCTAGTTTTCTATTGGATCTTTTATGATCCATTGAAAAGGTATAAATACCTTTACTCATGTAATAAACTCTCTCTCTGCTCCCTCTCCAGTGGTCTCGCTGTGTCTCTCTGTGAGGCACCCTGGGACCTGCCCTGGGGGGGGGGAAGCTAGTGGGGGGAGGACAGCTCCTGGCAATGTAAAGGAGAAAAAGCCTCCCGCTATCGGGACGTGATCCCTCCATAAAGCCTCTTCACTCTTTTCACTGGCCCATTTCTCAAAAGATTTCTTCCATTTCTGATATTGTTTGTTCACTGCCACATGGTAGCCTTATAGAGACAGGACTGCCACAACCCAATGCCCCAAGGTCCAACCAACAGTATTGCTGAGCAGGTATTTCCACTAAGTATTCATACACAAATATGCCTTGCCAGGACAGGTAAGACTGGCCAACATGGTCAACACAGAAACTCTCAGCACTTGTGCTGATGTGAACAGCTCAAAAAGCAACATCCTGGCCCCCTCTCTGGCTGATCATGATATGATCAATTAGTGGGAAACATATACATATATATCATAGAGATACCTCTGCTAACTGGCCTTAGACACTCAGCCTATGGAGTAACTGACCATTGGATCCTCTCCCCTTCAGCTCCTTCACACAGGGTCACACACATGCAAACTGGTCTCTCAGACTTGCATCTCCTGGTCCATCCAACAGCCAACCTACAGACCCTCTGGTCTGTCCAGCATCCATTCCAGATTAACTGTCACTCTGACATTGGGTTTCCAAACCTCTCACTGACTAGTTCTGCCTGGTATTCACTACTGATCGCATACTGTGGAGTAGCCACACAATACAGACACACATCAGTCTCACTACTTGCTGGAGCCCCAAGCATGTGGTCCTGATAACCCATGGTCATCACTCCTGTTGGGGACACTCAGTCAGTGCTAGCACCTTAAACATACAAGTCTCTATGGCCATAGTGTAATCCCAGTTTCTGGCAGTTTGACCCCTGTACGCATATGTACACAGGGTAGAGAGCCCCTCATCTGGGGGAGCATTAGAAATTGAACTTACAATAAGACAGGAGAAACAGTGATGGTCAGGTGCAGGGCATAGCTAGGCAGATGTAACAACAAGCAACATGCCTACACACAACCAGCTACTTTTATCATTTTACCTCTCTATTTTCACACTATTCTTCCTCATCCCCCCACAAACCATCTTCAAGCTTCCCTCTTTTCCCCTGTCTTTGGTTCCTCCCCGAAAAATCCTGTAATGTCCTGTATAGTCCCAAGATGCATCCTATAGTAAATCCTGTACTCCCGGGTTGTGACCCCTCTCAATCTGAAAGATTCCACAGAGAGCCACTCCCATTGATTCATTCCCCAAAAGGGGCTCACAGCTATCCTAAGGCAGCCCTGGGACCCTTTGGTTTGGTTTCCCCACTTTCTGTTGTGCCTCAGTGTTCCTCTCTGTGTATGGACACAAGCCCTTTGTCATATAACCTGATATTCAACTGGACCAACATCGTGCAAAAATCAAAATTTGTTGCAAGAAAGTGTAATGAACTTTATTGTCACAGGTTGATTGTTCTTATTAATTGTAAGTTCATACACGAACGTAAAAGGACATAAGATTAAGAATAAACTATTTTTGCTGACATAGCTGCTGCTGCCATTTCCAAAGTAATAGGGATGCCCTGTGACCAAGCTGTATCTGGATTCAAATTAAATCCACATTAATTGACTCATATTGCCAAATGCATTTTTGCCCAATTTATACTTTGTTCACCTATAATAATGACTTTTATGTATTTTATATTTATGAGTTTTATTTTAAGCTTGTTATGTAAATACCTCACTGGATGTCTACTAGCTTTTTTTTACAATAAAAAATATGATTCTTTTTTTCTCACTGAGCATGGTCACAACTTTCTACAATGTGATTGTGATCAGCTTCTCAACAAATGTTCCATTCTAAAGTTTCAAGTAATAGGACAGGTATTTCTCCACACCCGCAGTTTTCTTAGAGATACTGTCAGCAGCTACAGGAGCCATATATAGAACACAAAGAAAGGTATGGTAACCATTGTCACAGGAGGTTTTTGTTCCCAACAGACCACACTCTATAGCATTTTTTACCTCGGATTTAGGAACCTTATCTTCTATCAGAGGAAACTTGAAAACCCACCTCTCCACAAAGCTGTTAAGAAACATCAGGGGAGACCATATTGCTCCATACAACTACCTGAATGGAGGTTGTAGCCAGGTGGGAGTTGGTCTCTTCTCCCAGGTGACCAGCAGTAGGACAAGAGGTCACAGGCTTAAGATGTGCCAGGGGAGGTTTAGGTTAGAGATTTTTTACGGAGAGAGTAATCAGGAATTGGAATAGGTTGCCCAGGGAGGTGGTGGATTCATCATCCCTGGAGGTTTTTAAGGCGAGACTGGATTGTGGCACTTAGTTCCATGGTCTAATGAGCACAATGTTTGGATCAAAGGTTGGACTTGATGATCTCAGAAGCATTTTCCAACCTGGTTAATTCTATGATTCCATGATCTATATCAATATCTCAATTTGAAAATGTTTCACATTGTATAGAAACTTAAAGCATTTATTTGAACAGCTATTCATAGCTAGTACCTACTGGTGTGTCACTTTTGCTCTCACTTTTCCAATGGATATGATGGTGGTTTTTTTCCCCCATGCTCTCCGCACACCATATCTATCTAGGTATCTGACTTGAGTTGTAACTTCCAGTAAGCAGTAGCACCTTAAAAGTTAAGTGATCTTAACTCTGCATTGCTACATTATTTGCCCTTTATGAACTGACTCTTTATTTAAGTTACAAAGAGAGAACAAGGTATGAAGTCATGAAGGAGTCCTGGTCAGAACTAATGTAAAAGCCATATTAGCTGGAACTTCTGTTGAATGGTGATAACCAGTTAAAATACAAAAACCGTCCCCTGAAACTTAATGCCCACATTTTCTGGGATTTCAACACTACTCTGTGAGAGTTCTCTGATTTTCTCTGCTCTGTTACAGCACCAGTCAGGAATGGCATTAAGAAGAATCAAAACCAATTTTAACAGTATTTTTAACCTGAGTAGAGCCTGAGTAAAAAGTGAATCATGATATTTTTGCAGTTCTGTTTTACTCCACATGGTTGTATACAGATTTCTATACATGCATATGTACTCAGGTGCTTGAATATACAAATACATATTAAAAACATTTTTTAAGAATGTACATCTACATCTAAACTCAAAGATTTTAGTAATATATAAATATTTGGACTTTTCCAATCAGCAAACTGAGTGTGCTGTCTTTAGATCCATTTAAATAATGATCAAGAATCTATCAAGCTTGCACACAGCCAGTAAAACTTTTCCTTCCCCTTCTCTGTCATGAAGATCTGACAATTATTTCAGTACTGCTTCAAGTAAGTTTCATGTTTTAGATGGAGGAGGAAACAAGGAAATTTAGACAAGAACAATTTAGACATGCAGCATAAAAAAAAAAAAAAAGGACTGCAAGAAGTAGCTGTAGCTCCAAAATATCCCCAAAATATTAGAGAGCAGTAAGCAGAGATTTTTTTCTAGTATGTCAATCATTTTGCCTTTACTGTGTATACAGATGTCACATCAAAGTAAAACCACACTGAAGACAAAATTCCAGCTAATACTTAACTTCAATATTTAAACATATTTAATAGGGGGAAAAAAAGCAACCTAAGAAAAACAATATTATTAGATTAAACTTCATCCCTCTCAGGCCATCTATCTGTCCTTTTCAGACAAATTCAACTCTCCGTTTGGCACTGGACCTCTCTTTCTCTTTCATAATGATTTAAAGATGAATATTAGTTTGTATCTTTAATAATAAATGTTGCACTAAGGCTTGAAAACTCAGTAGTCATTATTATTGCTAAATGCATGCAACATATGCTGAATGAAAATTGCTCTGGATAAATGTGTTTGCTTTGGTTTTTGTTTGTTGGTTTGGTTTTTTTTTTCAGTAGGAGTTGAACAGAGAAAATTAAGTTTCTTCTTTATAGCCATGTGAATAGTTTTACTGGGTGAGCAGGGTTTCAACTAGATGAAGTGTCCTAGCATTGCTTGGTAAACCTCAGAGTGCCAACCCCCCAAATTTTCACACTAGGAGCTCACCTAGGGCAACCCATCACTCCTTTACACCCTGTTGGCTAAGATAGACAGGCTGAAGGAGTATATCAGCATCTCCACAAGTCTCTCTAAAATTCTAGCATGCAACATGGCCCCGCATACAATCTCATCCCCACTAGTGTGTATCAAACGATGCTCAGTATTCTGTAATTAGTATATACCACAAATGTGTCTAGGATTCTAACTACGTACTCTCATGTGCTTTAATATAAGCACGAATTTTATTAGGATCCTAGAAATTTTCCTTCATTGCAATCCAGATTGTCTAAATCTGATATTAAAAAAAGAGCTTTGTGAAGTTACACTCTCTAAAGAAAGATTTTGAGCACTAGTTTCTCTCTAGAGGTAAAACATTCAGGAGATATACTACTGGTATTCCAGTAGCCACAACTTTGCTTTACAAATTCTCAATTAAGAGTCAAGGTGATGTATTCTGAGTATAATAATAGTTTCTTTCTCTCACTGATCAAATAATCCCTATAAATATGTATGCTTCAATTAAATATGCTAATACTGTAGTTCTGGGTGTTTTGTTTGGTGTTTTTATTACATTTTGATTCTACTAATTATAGACTACAGGATGAGAATAATTCTGATATGTGAATAACAGTTGAAGACGTGACACAGAATAATAAAGTCACCTGCAGAGTAGATTACTACTTCTTGCTTGCTAAGCAAGTAATTTACTATGTAGATCCATATCTGCACATTTTACCAGATGAGGCTTTTTTCTTCCTCAAGACCAAACAAGACCTTTGTCTTGTAGGCCATGCCTTAATCACATCGAATTTTGCTGGCCATCTTTCCCACAAAGCAAGTTCATAGCTGTAATATGGCCATTATCTTCACTGCAATGTTTCCCAGTGTGTAAAATATTTCCCAAGCCACTTTTTTGCCCATGGTATGTGTCCTCATTGTGCTTTATTCATAACTGCATCTCTCCTCCTGCTGTAACAGGTTTTAACCTCATAGGACAGAGTCAAAAGCCACAAATGAAGATTTTCCCCTCCCTAGACTGTCTATTGTATTTCATAGGTTTAGCATGCTATATCCCTCTCTATATGAATATGCTTGTCTATCTGTTGTAGTCAAATGGTTACCTGAGTGATATGAAGATGAGTCTAGAGTTACTTTTAATTTGAACAGACCAAGGAGATTAATTGTATAGAGCCAGTATGTATGCTCTATATTTACTGTCTGTCCTGTATAAAACTATATTAGGTGTCTGAGAAACTACAGTACCATCTGCAGTACTTCTAAAACTCAAAAAATGTCTTTGTTGGTTTGTTTATGTCCATAATAAAATAAATGTAGAAGTCATGTTCATCTGTCTCGTAGGACAGCAGAATAAGCAGCTTGATTTATTTTTTTAATTTCATTTGCATTTCCATTTTTCATTACAATTGGATACAAATCAAACACTAGCTCTGAATACTCCTTTGTATTTATAATGCATCAAACCGAAAGCTTAGCCTATATTCCATACATGCAAACAAACTTCTGAAACAACCCCATCTTTCATATCCCTTTATATCTCAGTCTAGCCCTCTTAGGTGTGCCAATATTACACGACCCTTAGCAGTCGCTATCAGTAACCAGCCAGATTCACTTCACATTAGATACAGCTTCAATTGTTCCCCTAAAGTACATTAATACAAAAAATAAGTTAAATTCAGACAGAATATTGAGCAAAAGAATGTGCTTGGCTTAATTACTACCTGAAATAATTATGGTTATATTATTATTTCATAAGGACAATACACTGAAATACAAGAATTTCTTTGATACCATTTTGCTCTCGTTCCTTACACCACAGAGCTAGTCAGGCATCAGCATAGGGGATGCATTGTCAGAGAAAACAGTCACAGAGGGATTTCTTCTGTAGGAAGAGATGCAAGATCAATACAGACCATCCAGAATATGCTTTCCTGTTGTCAAAATCCTAAGTGATAATATCATTCTTACAGTATCAATGCTAAGCATATCCATTCATAGCGCTGAAAACTGACTTCAGAACAGTTCAGTGAGATTCATATTACCAAGGACATTTTGAACAGCCCAAAAGCCTTCACCCTTCTAAATCATATACAACCCATAAAACTGATTGAACAGATACAGTTACAACTTTTCAATTTATGTTTTCAAAGACACAGAACTGTGGGCATGTTCATGGGTGTATTTGATTCTAAGAAACATAAGAATGAGAATACAAATAAAATTATAAAATACTGCACAGATACAATGCAAAACCCTATATACCCTACACAGAGCTATTACTCTAGAAATAAAAGTGGAGTCCTGGGCTTGAATTCTGATACTGTCCTGAAGTCTTTTAATTGAAATGTGTGACATAAGTACTATTATGCACTATTATTGAACTTTCATAGAAAAGTGAAGGAAACTGTTCCATTTTCCATTTGAATTTAAATTCAAGTGAAATGGTTAAACCCTGTAATTTTAAAACAAAATACAGGGATTTCCTGGGACATCAGGTCAAGGGAAGGGATTTTAGGCCATATGTCCTCTCTGACAACAATGAAGGGCAATGCTGTATATTATAGGACACTACTCTCAGCGTCACCTACAGCAGGCACTTGTAAGTTAATATTATGATCAATTAAGGAAAATGAATACAAATGATACAACATATGGCTGTAGCAGACATCTGGTTAGAATGCATGATTGGTCACAAAGCAACATGGAGTTAGCTAGAGAATTAATTCCAGTTAGGTATATTCCTATAACTCTACCAGTTTCTTGGTGCAAGGTCTCACAGCTTCTACAAGACGTACAACAACAATTGCCGAAGTATAAGAAAAGAGTTAATTCAGATGTTCACACTATGTTACATCTGCTGTAACAGTAGGAGTCCCTCTTGGTAGAAATAATTAGTACTGAAAGTGTTTCTTTGGTTGCAAGCATAGTAATTAATTCTATGCCATAATCAGTTTGCTACTGCCTCCTAGATAGTACCTCCTTTGGGTAATCCAAGCACAGAGCATCACCAGAAAATAAACCAGCACTGACTTTTTTCAAAGAAAATCTTTGTGGCTGAGGAAAAAAAATGGAAAAGGGGATTCTTTTCTGGCCCATCACTGGGGAAACAACATAGGCTCTGTTCTGTTATCACAATAATCTGAGAAATGCTAACAAAATAGTCTCTGTAGAATTATAATCTTTGCCCTGGAAAGCCTTTATTCCTTCTCTCTATAACAAACTTTTACCAGAAATTTTTCTCTTGTTATTTATTGTATTCCACAGTGACACCATATTCCTTAGTTATATTATTAGTGAGCCCCTGTGGTGCTGCCACAAATATAGACAGCATTAAAACAGTTAATTTGTTGGGTGAACTGCTTTATGCTTAACTGTGAAAGTTCTTAGTACTTCAGAGAATTGCTTCATATATACCTGTTCTTAGTACAAATTGGAATGCCTTTTTTGTCTACTACAGACTACATTAATAGTGTCTTAGAGTACCGGTGTGTTTTGGAAGGTATCACTTATGTTATAGACAAAATTGGTTTCATTACATCAGATGAAAGGCCTATCAGACATCATATCAATTCTTTGATCACAGCAAATAGCAGAAACTTGCAGAAGACTTTAGGAACTGAGCAGGTAGGTAGCAATCCTCAACAGTGTCCTCGGTTACATCCATCCGCAGTTCAAAGATAGCTTAAATCACAGGTCATATTCTTGCAATTAGAGGTCTGTCATGGATTTTCTTCAGCAAACTTTAGCTGCTTTTTGAAGTCTTGTAAACATGTAACACTCAAAATGCCTTGCAGGAAGGATTTCCTTTCCTTACCTACACAGAGAAAAACCTATTTTATTTTGCTTTTTTTTGAATTTGTCTCCTGTTAGTTTAATTTTAGGTTTCTACCATTATTGTGCTTAAATAAATGAGACACTGTTGGGTTTGTTTGAAGCCATTCAACATAATCTTTGTGATTGTACTAGAAGTAGGATCACACCCACAGTATGTTAAAAAAAAAAAAAGTGCTTTATTGTAGCATGGTTTGGACTCATAAATAACCATTTAAGTCCAAGGTCTGCAAGGAACATGCACATCATTTGATGGTAAATCAATATTAAATCTTGATATCTTTTATACCATTAGAGATCCATCTCTTTTTTTTTTTCCCATTTCATACTTCACCTATGTATTTGGGATAGAATAGATGTTGATGTTTTTTGGTCTGTGTTTGGCCCAGCCATCTGTGAGAAAGTTATTCTTTTCCTGCNACATGAAGGACAACGTTGCCTTGGCGGGGACGCCCGCTATCCTGTGAGCTGCCGGCGCTGGAGGATGCAGCCCCTGCTCGGGGGAGTCCGGACACTTCAGGGTCGGTGAGACAACCTCGTAACACCTGGGCGAGTTAGGTGACACGTAGGGCTTTATTCCTTTCCCTCCTCTCTCTCTCCCTCTCTTTCCCATGGGTTCTCGTTTACTTGGCCACCTCTTATATTAAAATACTGTTGCTTTAAGCTTACAACGGTGTCTTAGTTTCAATTTCAGAGCCCCCCAAACTTTTTCCCTGGAACAACTTATCAGATCTGTTTTCTCAACACTATTTTTGCATAGTCTAACCATCTGATGGATTTGCTATCCTTTCTTCCTATGATAGTGCCATCTACCAATGCCAGTATTGCTTTTGCAAAGGCAATTAATATACATGAGGTTCTGTAGTTTGTCTTTGCACTATGAAACTACTGAAATAACTATCCATCACTGATAGATCTCTGATGTGTTCTATAAAGCTTGCTTTGGATATACCAATGCCTCAGTTATGCTACAGAGGCATAACGATACACAGCCTCTTTTAGGAACTGCTTTACAGTATTAATTCCTGATTCATTGTGGACAGTTCTGTCTCTCTGCCACAAAAACTGATTCTAATCAGTGATAAGAGTCCCCTGCCATTCCTAAAAACCTGTGAATCACTAGCACATGCCTTTTGTCCAAGACCCTTCCTTTTGTATTAATAAAGGGAATGTGAAGAAAGATATATAGTGTTCTTATGCAGCAATATACTCTTTATTTGGTTTATTAATCCCTTTTTATTTCAGGAACTGGTCCTGCTGAAACACATTGTTAATTGACTGCCTGTTTGGTGTGGGTCTGTTTAGGGTTTGGTTTGTTTTGTTTTGTTTTGTTGGATTTTTTTTTAATTTTTATTTTGTTTTGCTTTGGTTTGGTTTTGTTTGTTTGTTTGTTTCTTTACATTAGTGGAGTTCCTCAGGGCTCACTAATGGGGCCAGTCCTGTTAAATATCTTTATCAATGATATGGATGAGGAAACTGCATCCTCAGTTAAGTTCACCACTTACTTCACAATAAATTGGGAGGGAATGTTGATCTGCCAGAAGGTACAGGGACTCTGCAGAGGGATCTGGACAGGTTGAATGGATGGGCCAAGGCCAACTGTATGAAGCTCAACAAGGCTCAGCACTAGGGGCCACAACAACCCCATGTAATGCTACAGGCAGGAGGAAGAGTGGCTGAAAAAAGGTCCAGCGGGAAGGGAATTGGGGATGCTGGTCAACAGCTGGCTGAACATGCTCTGGCAGTGCGCTCAGGTGGCCAAAAAGGCCAATGACACCCAAAAATGATGTGGCCTGAAGGGCTCAGGAAGTGATCATGCCCCTGTGCTCAGCACTGGCAAGGCTGCAGCCAGACTCCTCTGTTCAGTTCTGGGCCACACTACAAGAACAACACTGAGGTGCTGGAACATATCCAGAGAAAGGCAATAAAGATGATGAAGAGTCTGGAGAGTAAGTCTTATAAGGAGTGTCTGAGGGAACTGGGGTTGTTTAGCCTGCAGAAAAGGAGGCTCAGGGGAGACAGTATTGCTCCATACAACTACCTGAAAGGGGGCTATAGCAAGGTAGGGGCCAGCCTCTTCTCACAGGCAACTAGCAATGGAACAAGAGAAAATAGCCTCAAGCTGCACCAGAGGAGGTTCAGGTTTTACATCATGACAAATTTCTTCACTGAAAGGGTTGCCAAACATTGAAATGGGCTGTCTGGGAAAGTGTGAGAGTCACCACTCCTGGAAGTGTTCAAGAAACAACTGGATGTGGCACTTAGTGCTCTAGTTTAGTTTAGTTAACAAGATGGTGATGAGTCTAAGGTTGGACTTGATGATATTGGAGGTCTTTTCCAGCCTTAGCAATTCTATGATTCTATGATTCTAAAATGCCTATTTTGCTCCTGGAGACAAAGCTTTCCTTGTGATCAAAACAGAGAATGTTCTGGCTCCATGATTCTGAAGCTCATTTTTGCTACAGGTTTTAAGGCATGTCATCCTCTGCTTTATGCTAATATTGTCCTATTTCTAATTAAGCAGTGTTAGTGAGAAATATATTGAAGTTGAGTAAAACTGTGCAGAGCTGAGAGGAAATCTTATTTTGTTAGTGAACAAAAGAAGAAAGAAGTAAGCACAAATTAATATTGGCTTATTGGTAAACCAAAGTCAGCCTGGTTCACTCTCAGGACCCAGTTTGCCTGTGCAGTCTTCTTGTCATGAATTCTTCTGCCTGTGCAGTCTTCTTGTCATGAATTCTTCCTGCAGGCAGAGCTCTGCCAAAGTAGACTAATTCCAGCATTAAGCTCCAAGGTAGTACCTAGAACAAGTGTGAATGTGCAAGAAGTATCTTTTCACAAAGCTAGCACTTTGGTGTCTCTACTCCTCAGCTTCTTTTCTAAAAATGATTTGCAAAATCTTCTGGCTTTCCACCCTGAAAATTCAGTGTACATTTGCTTTAAACATTTGCTATTCTTTATTTCCTTGTAAGTTATCCCAAACATCAGTGACACAAAGTTAATAAAGATAATTCAATAATTATACAAAGAATTCCCAGAAATAAAACCAAAAGGTATCAACTGAAACACAATTTATAGCACTTGTATGGAATAAAGGAAAGGAGGATACTCGGAGAGGTGAAATAAACTGGGGACAAGCAGTTCATGGAGACTCTATCTAGATTATTACTAATTCTACCAACATCCCATTATGTGAAATTGGGCACAGTCCAAACCAATTTCTTTGGTTCTTCCTTCTGCCAACAAGAAAGTTGCAGCAAAATAAGACTCTCTCAGTTTGTCTTTTATATAAGCATCTATTATGAATTTCTAAAAGAAAAGAGAGAATGGTGGAAAATTACAAGCCTATAAGACAACCAGAATAAAAATTGTTATGCATTTAGTTTTTTCCTTCCCCCCCCCCCCATATGACAATCTAAATTGTGTCTGTGTCTCTCAGTATCCAGTTTAAGGGCTTGCTTGTCACTGATGTGGAAGGACATCTCTTCTAGTTGATCTCAGGGGAAAAAATAAAGTGACCAAATTCTCTTAGTTATCTTTTAGATAGTCTTAAAATCGGCATGATAAGAAAAGTAAAACTTCCACATGTATACAGGTTCGTAGCAATTTCATGCCCAAATGGTGTGAGAGTTCTGTCCTTTGATGGAAATTTTGGGTGAGACACTTGCTTTGCCCATGCAAAATTATTTTTTTTCTTCTCAGTTATACATCAATTCATGTTCAAAATCTCTTTTCTGCATCAATCCATCAGCCTTTAATTTTAGCTCTGGGGATGCCTCCAGTAACCCCTTCAAACTGTAGGATTGCAAAAATAAGTGTGTTAGTATTTCCTTTGTTCAACTCTTTGCATTTTTTGTTTTGCAGTACAAAGAGAGATAAGAGCTTTACCAACATAAATACATTACATAAGTAGTATCCTCCATTACTTTCTGATGTTATTGTTATATGACATAATTTCTATACGGAGTATTTTGGGATGGCATTGACTACGAAACATTACAACCAGAAGACAAAGATTTAGCAGATATATAGTGTGAGCTGCCTGCAATCAGACCTGCTCCACCTGCCCACTTTTTATTTTCCCTCAGAATGCCAAAACTAGAGATTTAAATTTTGTTGTTTTTTTTTTTTCCAGAAATTTAAGGAAATTTTTTATCATTATAAATCTATTGTGCAATTCCTTCATTGTAATTAGAGCCAGACTTCATAAAACAAGACCCTACGACAGGCGTTTGAAATTTCGAAAGAGATTACATGTTGGGTGGGGGTAGGGTGATGACCGATGATGACAATATCTTCATAACGGGTTGGAGCAAAATCATAGAGCAGAAAAAACCTGAAGTGTACAATCCTGAATATTCTGGATTCCATTTTTATGGTATTTATCTATTTTTTTAAATTAATTTTTTTAAAATATTTTTGGGAAGAGCTGTATGAACTTCTATTCCCAGGGTTCTCAATAAGGTCTGTAGGTGCTCATGTACCACTTATAACCAGCAAAACCAAATAATAACATTTAACCTACAAACAATTTTTTTGAAAGCTTGAAACTTCAACTATTTCAGGAAATAGATGATTTCTAGTTCTGTCAATAACTAGATATTTCAATGAGCTTACGTCTGTACAAACTATATTTTTGTAAATAGAGCCTAAATATATTGCGTTGAAACATGCTTTTTTGTTTTGTTTTTTTAATCAGTTTTAGAGGGTCTTATGTTTTACTTTGTCAGTCTGAATTTCTGTCTGGGAAAACCTGACAGTTTTCTGGCACAGTTTTTTTTTCAGATGCATGACAGCACAAATGCACCGCAGATGTCAGAATTGTGTCTTTATGGAGACAAATTCTACATCTCCAGTGGAAACACCCCGTGTATATTTTTTGCTTGAAACCACCACCTGCTGTCTGTCCCAGCTTGCCCTGAATAATCTCTTAAATTTCCACTGTGTCTGAGATAGCTTTATGTCTTCACAAATCAGTTTGCTGAGATTCAATACATTTCACCCTGAGCACATTTATCTTAGAATAATGACTTCCTGTTGTGAAGCAGACTAAAGGGTACCATTTGTCTGTGTGCAGTTAAGACCTTGAACACAAACTTCACCGTTGTCATAGTCCTTACATGTTTGTGAGGAAAGCCCCTGTTTCACAAAATGTTACTTTTCTTCTCCTAGGGTAATTTGGGAAAAAAGTGTTAGAGTTGTTTTTTAATTTAGCATACTTATTATATTCTGCCACCAGCTGACAAATAATTTGTAGAGATGCACTATCTTTTTGTGAATGTGCCCTAAGAGAGAGACAAAGGTAGAAAGGCTCTTTGTTAAGAGTATGACAAATAAAAACAAACATTGCCTTCTGGAAAGCAATTAAAATAGATCATCTCTCTTGGGTAAGGATTAATTAATGGAGAAGTACAAGTACCATTTTTATTTAACCTCAGGGAGAAAAAATCATTACTTAATACAACCCCCTCAGTACAATGCCATTCAATAGAATGTTTAATCACAGAAGTTCAGCATAGAGCAATACAAAGTCTGGCTTCACCTCTAACATTCAGATCCTCCACCACGGTTGCCTTTCAAAAACTGACAAACATCTCTATGCCCACAGCTTTGATTTAGACCCCTCTCCATTTCAGCATCTTAACTCAAAACTGGAGTCCCTCCCTTCTGATTCAGGGATTCGTATTTATGTCACTGATTCAGTCTTGATACTTGGAATATGGATGGAGATCTCTAAGTATTTTGTGTTTGTTATTAGACAGCATATAAGACATGCTGCGGTGACTAAAACTTCAAATATTCAGGATAAAAAAATTATGACAATGTACTTCGTAGAACAGTATATTGACTACAGCACTCACTGACAACAGAGGATCTCAGCTTCTTTTCCTGAGTTTAAGGGTTATTTCACACAATGTGTTCATCCATCTAAGACACTGCCATTCCAAAGGGCCCACCAAATGCCCTGCACTTCTGAACTTTTTCATTCTGAATCAATAAAGTTTTAATTTATTTCCCATAAAGATTTAGCTTCTGGATAAAGCAACTGCTAGGTGATGGCTACTTGGCCATCGTACCTTACCAGGCAAAAGGTTGTTTGTCCTACCATGCCCTGGTGGCACCTGAATCTGGATTTACTAAATACTCACATGCAGAGTGTCACATAGAAGAAATACAAAGATTCCCCTGAAGACAAGAATATTTAAAAACAACATACTTACATTCCTTATAACAAATCAACAAAGATATTGCCTTAGGAAGATATGCAGGACTGCAATTTACATCTCCTGATTTACTTCAAATAAAGATTTTTGCCAGATAGTTCTAAGCATCCCTAGTTCTATGGGTGATTATTGTGAATCTTACTTTGAATTCTTTAGCATTCTTCCTACTATGTATGAAGAGCATGACTTTCAGAGACCAGGTTCCCAGGGGCCAAAGTGGCTGAAATTACTCTATCAATTAAATTGTGTGATAAATACTACAGTAAAAGTACTATCAACTATAGGAAAAATTATCTTATTACAAAATACTCTATGACATGAATTACTCCCCTGAGACATTTGTGTCTCATTCCTTTATCTTCTCTGGTCACTGTTTTTCACATTCTCAAACAGCCAGGAAAGACAATCTGTCAGTCATGTTTTAGTTGAGGTAAACCCTATCTTACATCTGATAAAATGGAAACATGGTGGATATTCCACAAGTCCAAAAGAGAGGACAGAAAAATTATTCCTTGCAATTGTTTGTTCCTTTCTCTCAAATTATTGTATAACTCAGAAGTGCCCTCACCCACTCATCTGGTATATTTCTTGAAGTTTAAATTCCTGCAGCCTAATAAAGGTGGTGTACCGTATGACGGCATGATGCTGATGGTAAATATCTCATGAGGATCACTTAATAAACTCAATTTCTATACATTCTGTGTCTTTCCTCCTCAGAGATCCTGAAGTTTATGTGAAAGACAACTAAACCCATACTCAAAGCAGACAAACATTCACAAAATCCATTTGTATGGTCTGCTCTGAAACTCATTATATCCTTTCCATTAGTATAATAAAAGAAATACAAATTGTACACAAAACTTCCTTGCTTGTGGCAGCTGTCCTCATTTACGAGTGCGCCCAGCATGATATAATTAATACGAGTAGTTTTGCAAAGATTGAGAGGTCTTCTCTGGTGAAACTCCACTAATATTTGGAGGGAGTATGGGATATGCTGAATTCTTTAGAGTGAAAATTCAAAAACCTGACAGGTTAAATAAGTAGCATAAGTTAGAAAACAAAATGCATGTGCATGTGTAACAAATTGAATCGCTACATCTGACAGCCCGAAAAGAAATTAAATGAGACTTACATAAGTTGCATGTCCAGAGAGAAATAGTTTTGGAGCACAATTTCCAAGCACAGTCACCCTGCCTTAGGAGAATATAAGGATGACTTTTTTGTTTATCCTGTTTATTAGTAGAATTTGGTGTTCAACATTCTGAATTCAGATGCAATGAAAGCGATCTCCTTCACAGGGAGTACCAACAGGCATCACAGAGGATGAATATTGGCAGTAAAACCCTGAACTTGTTAGACGCAGACATGCTTTTAGTTCATGAGTTGAACTTTATGATCCATGTGGGTTCCTTCCAATTCAGAATATTCTATGATTCTATGAAAAATCACTTTGTATAAAAAAATAATTCTATTTTGCTTTTAGATGCAGAGGGCCTTAAGAAAGTGTATACATACTCAAAAATTCAAAGTTGCCAAAATTGACAAATTTATGAAGAATATTGTGCAGTATTATTAGTGATCAATATCCAAATAACCTTGATGTGACACTTAAATCCCCTTATTTTGTTCTAGTAGGCAGCTATGGTACTTTTTTTTGTCCTACTGCGGTAATAATGCTTTTATTATTTACAAAGGTGTCTGTTTTTCAGGGAAATATCACCTACATATGTATGAAAAGTATTGCATTACAATGCAATCTCTAAGTAGAAAGTTAAAGCTGCATCAGAGCAACTCTATTACTTTGTATTTCTTTTAATGAACTTTTTTTTCTCCTCATATTCCACTTCCAGGGAGCCCAAATAAAATGAAGGTGGTAAGAATGCTTATTATTCTCAACATTTTAGTAATTAATTATCATGACTTTGTTAGTGATGATTTAGAATCCATCTCATTATTTTGAATCAGTAATGTAATTAGTGTCAATATGATTTCTGGCAGGTGAACTCCAAGTTAGAAAAATCTTATCAGTTTTATTCTTTTATATCTTAATGTTCTCCTCCTTGAATTTCTTTACACATTTGTTTTCTTTTTTATTTATTTGATCTGACCTCTAAAAAAATCAAACTACCCATACAGATAGCTGATCTTGCTAATATGGAAATACTGCTGTGACCCCAATAACTTCATTAATGACTGATTTAAAATGAATCCATTAACAACCTTTTGCAAACAGCTTTTTTAATTGTAACATTATTGACTAAAAAAAGTCAAAACATCACTTTTTTTTTAATCTTAAGCCAATAATAGGTGATATTTCACAATAATGTAGTCATGATAATTAAAGAATAAGCCTGATTTCTCCCCTTTGGTTTCCAATCTGGGTAATTTCACAGAATTTCACAGAATGGTTAAGGTTGGATGGGACCACTGGAGGTCATCTAGACCAACTTCCCTGCTCAAGCAGCATCCACTAGAGCATGTTATTCAAGATTGTGATGCAAATAAAAAGGAGGCAAAAGCTGTACTAGCCAAATTAGAAAGCAACAAATCAATTATCTGAATTTATACAATATTAAGTCATTATTTTTCTGCATTCATGAAAAATACTTCTTGTGGAAAAGTCTCAGTGGAATTCTTGGTGTGATTTCGTGCCCTTAGTGCACACATTAATTCCTGTAAGCAGAAAATCTCCTGTGAAATCAGCCCGGGAATGTTCATGGGGTGCCTTTTTCCTTCCTGCCCTGGCCCAAGGAATGAAGGTATACATGAGGCGAAAATCCTACTGTTGATCATATGGGAGCATCATATCTCAATAATTTGGATATAACTGGGTTACAGTATTGATTTTCTTTGCTCACATAGCCTGTGTCTGCACTTGTGAGATAGGAATAGACAACAGGGCCCCTGGGAGGGTTTTCAGCTTGCCCAACTGGCCTGGTCCCAAATAACTTCCATGCAAGGTGCAGGAGTTAACCCTGCCAATGGACTTTCCCCGTGGCCATTTTGGGTGAGACTGATCTGTTGTGGGGTAAAAAGAGTGCTTGATATTACGGATGTTACTGCAATGCGACAGGTGGACTCAGTGTCAGAAAACAAACCCTTCTGTTAAAGCACCATTAAGCTTGACAAGAAATCTTAACTCCACTTCCTAATTAATTTAATGTCAGATTCATCAGAATGCTTAGCAAAGAAGTTCTTGTTCTCTGTCTTGCTCTAATTTTAATAGCCTATATTATATCCTCTTAATTTTTCTCCTCCAAAGCTAACCAAGCTTTCAAAGGTTGGTTTTTACTTATTGCTATAAAGTAAATTAGAAAGTGTCAGTATAATTTCCTCTTGGTGTGTTGTGAATACCAAAGACTGACAGATATTTTGGTTATATGGCACTGCTTGCCTGATGTATATGAATAAGGTTTTCCCTTTGTAACATAATCTGTCTGACTTCGTTCTCACACCAAATCAGTGGAGGAAAATCCTTTGTGGGATGGGCAGGCAAAAACCTCTTCCTTTCATGACATCATGTCTCACTGCAGTTACACCCATTATATCCACTGGGTGAAACTCCTGAAAAATTCTCTCTCTTTCAAAGGGAGTTGAGGAGGGTTGAATTTTTTTGTCTTTGTTATCTATGTGTTTACATGGTAAAAAAATATGTGCATTGGGGTTTTTTCTGTCTTTGCAGTAGTTAATGCAACGGTAACTTTTAAAATATACACATGATCTAGACACTCATAGTTGAAACAGATGGGAAAAATATTTTTCTAATTGGTCTACATCAAAGTGTAAGATATATCTTTATTTTTTTCTGCATTATAGGACAAAACTCTTTCAAAACATTATTGTAAGCACCATGTATTGTAACCAATATAAGGTGACAAGAAAGGGAATAAGACAAGAAACAAGACATGAAGGGGAAGGAAGTTTGAGATCACCTGCCTCAAGCATTGGTTGAGTACATCCTTTGGTCTGCCCAAATAATTGTTCATTACTAAGTTTTGTATTTACTTTTATAATGATATAAAGATGGCAAATGTTGCATAAGCTCCCCAGCTCTTGTAGAGGTGATTGTCAGACACCTATCTTCACAATTTTTTCTGCACTAGCATCTATTATTTACATATTCTGTTATTGAGACTTCATTTGTTTTCTCCCTAAAACAATACTGATTTCCTACAGCTAAGTTCTTCATGGCATATTACACTTCAAAATGTGGTTAATGTAACACTCAGAAACAGCAATCTGGCATTTTTGCTATCTCTAAAATAAAAGTATATAGTCCATAGCAAAAAAATAAAACCCAGTAAACCAAATTACATGTGGACACAAACAAAGAGAATTATTGGTTAGAACATGGGCAAAGGGCAGGATGAACTGAGAAAAAGCCCTTCAACAACCTGAAGAGGGAGGAGGAATAAAGACAACTCTTTCAGTCATAGGAAATTGCCCCATCCCAGTCCATTTATCTCATTTTCACTGTGGGATTTTGTCACCAAGATTTTCCCGGATTAAAGGTAATAGAGAGCTTAGCCTTAACAAAAAGGAGGCTACTACTGCTTTCTGTGCTGGAAGCGTAAAATAATCCTCTAACTAGTTTTGTTTAAAGATTGAATGACACCTTCAACTACAGTATCAGCAGCATAAAACTGAACAAACAGCTATTACACACCATTGTTCCAGTAATGCATGCATTATTGTCCCTGAGGGTGTATTTCTGGGGATAGGCCAAATGATTCCAGAGGAGCTGTAACTGTCTTTTAAATCAATGATGCATGCACTAAGGAGTCCCTAAGCACTCACTGACAGTGTCACACCAAACAGCTCCCTTGACACCTGCACCGAGAGAGGTCTTCCATTTTCAGTGGTCGATGGGGAGCCTGGCTACAGTAACCTGGCTACCCCATCGCCTCTGTTAAGCTGCGGTCACTCCAATCGTTAGTATCAACAATGAATGCAAAATTGTAGATTCTGAACGACTTACTTAACTCTAGCATTTAGTGTCTGCTTTGTAATATGATTAAAAGGAGTAAAAATACTAACACAAAAATTCTGGGTTTTTTAATTAAGCAACATTTTAAAGAAATTATCCTCATAAGTAAGAGAAAAAAGGTACTAATTTATTTTTAAGCTATCTTTCAAAGCAGATAGAACAATATAATCTTCCTCTCTTGGAGCTTATTAAAGTTCTGTCTTTTCCCCTGCTCTGAACTAGCTTAACAGAGCTAAAACAGATGCACAAACACAAGACTTTTTCCTTCAGAAGATAAAGGCTGAAGAAATTAGATAAATTCATGTCTTCTAATGAAATAAATCAACCTAATTTGATACGATGTGAAAATTGTTGAAAAGCACACATATTTACACATAGGCATAAACAAAAATCCAGTAACATTGCATATATAAAACTACACATGTGCATTTCTAAGCTAAGCATGCATATTTCAATATTAGCAATGTAATTTTCAACCCGACTTGTACATCTAAGTAGCAAAAGCTGTCATTAATCATGTCCTTCAGGATTTATTCAGGCCATAATATAGGAATATTGTACAGCTGTAGCTGTGACGAGAGTGGGAGATAACTGTAGTCATCCCTTTTGCTTACATTTTGTATTAAATAAATGTCTTTCCTTCCTTTGGGACAGCCTGTAGTCCTGCATGTCAGACAGGTGCCTTGTCCAGAGCAGAGGACTGACACCTCATTGAAAGGTTGTCACTGAGCCACCATTGAGATCCCATTGACTTTGATTGGCCTGACAGTTGCTGATAACCCTGGGGAAGAGAGTTTGGCTAGTACATGGGACAGGAATGACAAGGACATTGGGAACAGGAATGTACCTGTTAAGAACATGACACACTGGAGTGACAAAATTACATTGTTAAATGCAGGCATCTGCTCTATCGTGGTACTCACAATCTTGGGCATCTCAGGTCTTCATTATTTTCAAAGGTCAGTTAATTTTTGCAAAGTTGCAAATGAAAGTAAAATATTTGATTGAGCTTTTTTGGGGTTTTTTTTTGGTTGGTTGGTTGCTTGCTGTTTTGGTGGTTTGGTTTTGTTTTGTTTTTCTATATTTCCTTGAAGAAGTTAAACCAGGAGTACCCAATACCCACATACATCTCCCAGGTGTGCCATACTGGTTCAGGCATCTGTGACAGCTAAACATTGCTTTCTTTGCTAAACCAGTCAGATACAATGCCAAGTGTGGAAATATGTCCTGATGCCCTTCAGCTGAAAATAGGTGAATAAATTCCACTTAGGTCTCATTGGTATAGTAATACTTGGGATTTGCCATCAGTTCTATTGTACCAGGATGCAACAATCTCATGTTTTCTTCAACACAGAAGGCATTAGTTTTATGCTATCAAGCTCTCAAGACTCAGCACTCTAATAAAAAGACAGCCGGACACTATCTGTTGCTAATACAGTGACCATGGTTTTGGCAAATCAGTTAATTTAGCTCCAGGGAACCAGCAGTGTTATACCAGGTTGCTATACCAAATTACACTAAATGAAGCTTTGTCTCATCATGTTTTCAAAGGGACATCAAGTCAGAATTAGTAATGTCCTACTAAATTTAAAGGATAGAAATACCTTGTAAATCTTTAAGACACATCAGAGGTGCAAAATAAAACAGCATAACTGACTCTTTACTGCCCAAAACTTCCACAGAGCTCCACTGAGGCTGTTTACCCCTTACACATCTGTCAGTGACAGGGAGGTGGACCAACTGCAGGACATGACTGAGCCCATCAGCCAAGCTGGTGGCATCTCTGAGGAAGTATGTTTAAGAAAGGGCAAAATACGTCAGAAGGAAGGAACAGCAACATAGCAATATGGAGAGACTGTTATGAACTGACCACAACTCTGAAGGAGGTTATGTTGCAAACACAGGAGCCTGGAATGATGGTAAAATGTAAGGGCATAGGGAAGGTGATGTTTGTTTTTATTTCTTGTTACCTGAATCTATTTTAATTGGAAATAAATTACTATTTTTCAAGTTAAGCCTGTATTCACCATGATGATAACTGTCAAGCAAGGTCCATGTCTTTAGCTCAACCTACAAGATTTTGTAATCCTGTTTTCTCTCCCTGATGAGGAGAGTGAGTGAGAGAGTAGCTGGGTGGGTAGCTGGCAGCCAGGCAAAGTTAACCCAGCACAGCACCACAAATGAAAACCTGCCTTTCAGCCTCATTCTACTAGGCTGTTAGCTGCTTGAAACAAGTGGCTCTGTCTTTGCTTCTTTATGATATTTGTTGCAAAGTCCTGGCTCCACTGGCATGTGAAAACACCTCATCAGTCTTTCAGGGAGAGAAGGACTTTTGATTTTAAACTGATAACAGTATCATTTTTGGGATAAAATCAATAAATCAAGTGCATGACTTTTTTTTTTAAACTATACTTTTTGTATTGGCCATGCTGCCAAAGCCATGAGATATTGGTTTCAGATGGAACAGAAAGCCTCATCTTCTCAGACTCCAACCCGAACAAATTTATCATTTAGTGAAATTTGCAATCCAAACTACTGTTTAGGATCTCCATATAGTCTACAACAGATTGCTGGAATACCAAACAAACAGATGTCTGCATCCTAGAAAATAAAATGGCAAAGAGCATAGTGGCATCTTAAAAAGAATTGGTATCCAAACCTGAACATTGTACTGCCAAAATTCTAAGGTGCACAACAACTCTCTTAGAAAATCCCTTGAACCAGTCCTGTTCCCTCCGACAAAACACACTGCTGGGAAAAAATTTCTTTAAAGAAGAATTAGCATCTATTAAAACCTTTCCATCTAAAATATAGGCCCTATGTTCAAACACCTCCTTCAAGAGACTGCATAGGATTTTCTGAAGAACAGATTGTTGAGTAGTTGAAGTCGGTTTTACAGAAGGTACTCTGGCACGTGCAAGTGCATAAATACTATTTGCAAAAGGGACTGAAACTTGACTACCCACCTCTAAGGGGAATAACCTTATCAATGGACAGCTGGATCAAACCCTGTGCTCTTCCACCTTCCTAGCAAATATTTACCCCGCAAATCCAGAATTTTTAGAGAGAAAACTGATTTCAGCAAACAATTTAAGGACTATTTGCTTGCTTACATTTGCTAGCTTAAAATATTTTTTCTGCTGAATTGGAATGAATTCTTCACAGCACAGAGTTTTCTTCTAGGAAATCTAATTGTTTAAGTTATATCTGAAAATTCTATTCATTACAGTCCTGCTAAGTCAACATTTTTTATGAATTGCATTTTTCAAACCCTGTCTAATAACAAGCTTGCAATAAAGAGTGCTTATTACTGTAGTGCAAGGAGAGGGTGGGTCAAAATCCAATCAGGTCAAGAACATTAACATCCCAGATAAATGTTTATTCTTTGCTTATGACAAATAAAAAGGTAGAGTTAGATTTGTTACTTGCAGGGGACATCTAACAGACTAAATCAAAGTTACTAACCTAGGAGATATCTTCCCTCAGGATCCCAGTGTGGCTAGATTTGAGATAAACACCAAGGCATTGCACAACATTAGGCTACTAAAAAAAGGAAAATTCATTGTTATATGGTGCTTTAAGAAACAAAAAAGATAAAAGAGTTTAGGTACCAAAAGTTAACCACACAAACCTTTTCTGAAGGTCTTCAAAAGCTTTTACCTCTGACTTACTTGTGACTAGGTCAGGAACATGTACCTAAAGAAGGTTGCTTCAGCTAGAACCAAAATGTGAGTGCAAATTAGACTTGGACCACTTGAAAAATAACTGTCTTTGTTCATTTACTGGCTCCATGCTTGTATTTCAGAGCACAAAATGCCTCTTAAAGAAATTTGTTTATATCACTTGTTTCTAATTATGTCTTTTTCAGTTTCTCCTGAAAAAGTCAAGAAAGCCTTGAGGATTTATTTTATCTTTTGCCACTTTGACTTGAGGATGAACTTCATTTTAATTTCCCTTTCCCTTTTCTCATTTTTGATGGTGATTTTATCTCTCAGGACTAGGCCTCAGGAAGACTGCAATGCTGTTTTTCTCAAAGTCTGAGAAAGATGTTGCTAAAATACAATACTAGCTAACCTTTTAAAGAACAATGTAAAGTGCTAATAAAAAAAAATCCTTAATCTTTTAAGACACCTTTAATTCACATCATCATTAAAACCAATAAATTAAATTTAGCTTTTTCACAGTTTGATATTTCACTGTAAATTACCTCATTTACTCCTTTAGAAACCAGGCTCTACTGTCCTCAGCTTTGGACTGGGGAGGCAGTCCATGAAACTGAGAACCTAAGACGAAGAAGGAGGGGAAGCGCTGTACAAAGGCAGAAAAAGTCCTTCCTTAAAGTGTATAGCCAATCTCCAAGTCCTAAAAATCACTCATGTCCTTTGCACTGTGGTCAAGGCCCTATGCAAATATCCAGTCCAGTTTTTCATAATCAGCAGCTGAGTTCAAAAACTGGATGGAATGAGTACTTAATGTATCATACCCTTAGAGAGAAATATAGCAATGCAACAAATACAAGCTGTCAAGCTTCAGCTCTGAATTTCCATGCTTTTGTGAAAACATTATTATCCTGACATAACTGTAGTTATTTTTTAAAGCTATCAGACTGAAATATGCTGGAATCATAGAATTAAGCTCTGTTAGATGCTCCTCATATGAGTTATTCACCAGAACCTTTACCAGCTTAGTTGTCCTTCTCTGAAAATGCTCCAGCATCTCAGTGTTTTTCTTGGAGCGGCACAAAACTGAACACAGGACTTGAGGCGCTGCCTTACCAGTGCTGATTACACAATATTACGCTCAAAAAAAATACAAACCAACCAACCAACCAAAAGACATCACAAAAAACTCTCTTAGTCAAAAGAAGTTTAAAGATTTTTGTTTCTGTTTTGTCTTCGTAATGTAGGATTGCTTAAGATTGTAAAATAAGGTGTGCCTTAGAATATTCATAAAATATTTGCAAATAGAATTAAACTTTGAATAGCTGGCAATCCTCATAGAAACTGCTAATACATATACTTCAGTTGTATCTGGACAGCTCAAGCAGTCAAGAAAGAAACGGTTTTTACATGTATAGATTAGGCTGAATTATTTTGTTCGAAGGAGGGAGAGAGAGTGGGAACAAGTAAACATTTACTTTTCAAGAATATTTTATGCTGTTTTAAGAATTAGTTCTGTCAATGGTAGGCATTTTCTAGGTAAGCTTAAGACATTAATAGGAAAAGAATATATATTTTTGGCAACTTAACTTTTAGTGATTTAGAAGTCTGATCTTCATAATTGGTTCAGCTAGTGTTGCAAATGTGATGGAAAGAAGTGATTAATTAATTTGCAATCAATTACTTCCTTTATGTTTTCCCATGGCAAGAGTTAGTCTGCTGCTTTTCAGCAACAGGGATATAACACACACTGTGGTACTTGAGGAAAACCCGCTTGGGAGGGCAATCAATACCAAAAATCATTTAACTTGATATCCAGTAGCCCTCCACTTTATCCAATATTATTTGCCTTTTGCATTTAAGATTACTACAGATTATAAAGTTTGATAATGAATTGTATAAATATTAAAATAGGGAAAATTAGCCTAATTAAGAATAATGGGATCAGTACAACTCATTAGCATTCTCAGAAAATATTTTGGCTTTCAGAGGTCTAGATGCTGATACTGTGCTGGCCTTTCCCTCTGTCAGCTAGAGAATAGCACATTACAACTTCTTACTGTCAGAAGTGTGGTAAGCTTTATCAGAATTCTTGTATTTGTGATTGATCTCATTATTCTAATTGTCATTATTATTGAGACATTTTTGCTTTCTCTCAGAAAAATCTGGAACAGAATATACATACATACATACATACATACACACATTGGAAGCAACCTGGGCTGCAGGGATTATACATTGGTGGAGTTCACATTCCTGAGGAACATGGGTGAGATAAGGAGTAACGTTATGCCCCTGAACCTTCGGAAAGATATTCAGTGGGATCCCCTGAGACACTGCCCTCGGGGACAAGTAAGTGGGAGATCTTTAAGGATGCTTTCTAGCCCAAGAGCTAGCAATTCACAGGAACAAGAAATCTGGCAAGGAAGGCAGGAGACTGCCATAGCTGAGTAGGAACCTNACATGGGTGAGATAAGGAGTAACGTTATGCCCCTGAACCTTCGGAAAGCTCTTCAGGAAGATATTCAGTGGGATCCCCTGAGACACTGCCCTCGGGGACAAGTAAGTGGGAGATCTTTAAGGATGCTTTCTAGCCCAAGAGCTAGCAATTCACAGGAACAAGAAATCTGGCAAGGAAGGCAGGAGACTGCCATAGCTGAGTAGGAACCTGCTGTTCAACCTAAAGGGAAGGAAGAAAATGCACAGACAGCTGAAGCCTGGACAGGTGACCCAGGAATGATATAGAGACAAAGTACAGTTGTGTAGGTTTGGGGTAAGGTTTGGGGTAACACTGTACCTGTCTTTAAAAAGGGCAGAAAGGAGGACCCTTGGAACTACCAACCTGTCAGCCTCACTTCTGTGCCTGGGAAGATCATGGAACAGCCCCGGGTTCAAGCCACATGCTGCCTGGGTGTTTTGTTTATACTTAAGTCTTTCAAGAGTTCCCCCATGAAACTTTTGCCGAGTCTAAGTTCTTTAATAACTTGAATTCATATAAAGAGAACATGCTACAAGCGTTTCTCAAGAGTCTTCTTTCCATTTAGTGAGCAAATAGACATTTTGGCAGAAGGTTTTACAGGAGTAACAAACAATCCAGGACACGCACACACGCGCACACACACGCGCACACGCACACACACACACTCACAGAGACAAAATAGTTGATTCAACCCATCAATCAGTGAGATATAAATCTGGTCTGTGACACAGAGGTAACTACCAGGATCATTTTACCAAAACTTAACAAAATTCTTCATCTGACTTTACTTGCAGGGTTCCTATGGAATGTTTTGTCTGTTTCAGAATGACGAGGAAAGAAGCAGGAAAATTATATTGTTTTGAAACAAGAAGCCATCTTCAAGAATTTATTTTTATTGATAGGGCCAAACAGCAAGCGTATCACGGGATGCTTGTGAAAAACTTGTAGTAAGGAAGAAGGCCAGAAAATTACAGAATTGTACAAATCCTGGGAGATTGTAAAGGAGATAGGAAACTTAGAGACTCAAAGTCCAATTCTTATGAGATATTGAAGGACCAAATCCAACTACTTAAAAGGCAATTATTTAGGTTTCAAAAATAAAGAGCTTACACAAAGCATTTAAGATCACTCAATTATAAGCATTGATTTTGGCCTTGGCTAGAGTTTAAGAGTTTAATACTGTTTCTTCTTCTTTATGCACTAGAGGAAGAAATTCCAGGGGCTGATTTGATTTTGTTGCTAGTCTTCTTTAGGGAAGACTGCTTCATATTTTCATATAGTGAGACTTATGGTATAAATCTTGTCATCTAATTTTAGCCCTCAAAAAAATAAGTATCTAGTTCCAAGCTAATCAACCTGTCTGTCACTACAGGAGAGTTTCCATTGCAATGATGATTTATTCTGTTTATGGTATGCTCTTATTTCACTCTTAAGTGGATTGACTTCAGAAAGAATCTACTCTCAGCACTGACTATACAGAAAACTCAGATTGTTCTCTTACTCCTTATATTGCTTTTTAGCTGTCTAAAATGTACAGGTATAAAGCTCACTTGAAGTAAGTAAAGTCTTTGAACTACTGCTTCATTTTGTGAATCTATTCACAATGTTTGTATATAACCAAACAGAAAGTGCATTGTCAGATCCAAAAATCTTTTCAATCTCCCTTTTTTATCTCTTTACAATGACTTTTTGTGTCACCCTTTCTCACCCCTGTTAAACAAAAGGCTGAAAGCTGATTCATTGTTTCTCAAGGCAAAGTCAACATTAAGAATCATAACATTTGTTTGAAACTCTTTTGTAAAACTTCCTTGTATGAGTTGAATCTTTCCTAAGTTCAAAGTTACTTTTCATGTACTGAGATCTGGGCCTCTGGGACATTTGTAGCCTGGAGGGTAGAAGAGGGATATGGAGGATTTGCTTTGCTTCACTGCTTTCCCCTCATTTATTTAAAAAAAACCCTCACAATTGGGTCACTGCCCTGTTTGTTTGGTGTAGTGCTGTCCTCCTGAAACAATTGCCAGAACTACAAGTTTTGGAGCATCAGAATGATTCCTGACTATATAATGAATTAAACACTTCATGCATTGGTGTGTGCAATCCTTTCATCATTCACCTACTGGAGCATAGTCCTGTTCTATTCCTACAGTGTGTTAACTTTTATTGTAATGCAGCATTTTAGAGTTGATCCTTGACTACCCTTCTCAGAGAGACAATTATGAACTGTGAAAGCACAAACTAGTTTTTACATATTGCAGTTTGAAGGAATAAGAATTATAATCCTTCATTAGAAATGGAAATTCATGTAACAGATAAAAATTAGTGAACAAAAATTCTGAAATAGGGCTACACTGTCATTTGGGACATCGAGATTTTTCCTCTAACTCTTTTCAGAGGCTAATCTCAAAATATTTAAATCGCTTTCTTTGTGACTAATTTTTATTAAATAACGCTGTTATGCCTACCAATTAGGAACACATTCAGTTGACATACTGTGACACAACAATGAATACCAAAAGAGCACCAAAATGAGACTGATATCCCAGTCTTACAGTTTTCATCTTTTAAGTGAACTCCCTGTAAGTGTCAGGGAGTTTGTGCCTCTATGTTGAGGCATATGTCAACTACATTTAATATCATTTTGACAGAAATCTAACAACCTAATAGAAATATTATTGCTTAGAAAGCAACTGTTTTACAGCCCTCAGAATTGAAACTATTCATTTAATTGTTGAAAGAGTTGCATTTTTACCATCAGCGGTGAAAACTTTTATCAATATAATCACATTTCAGTTTTGGAGGGATACAGCCTGAGTTAGATTTCTTATACTTTGGTTTTTACCAATAATGTTACAGAGATATAAGAATAGAAACCAACTAGTCCTTTCAGGAGGCATAGTTAAGTGTTAATCAGGTTCCATAGCAGGAACAGGGTATTTAATTTATCATAAATGAGTACAGGATCTTTGGCAGAACTGTAGATTGTCTTATCTTTAATAACAACATTACCTTTGTAATAGAGAATAGAGAGAATTATTAAAACATTTATCAGTGGCATTCAGAATGTTTAAATATTGAAGAGGTTGTTTCAGTATCAAATGCAATAGATAGTGAAGTATAACAGAATTTTGGTGCATATTTTTCTGTTTTAACCAGAATGGATCTGCAGGACTTGAGCTAAACTTTTCTCATAGGAAGCAGCTATTTAAATAAAATAGAAAGGAATTAAAAACAATATTGTTGACTTAAAAATAAAATTTTCATAGTCCATTTATTAAAATGGTCTCAGCTAACTCTAATTATTTCCTTCTCTCTTC
>VWZG01013162.1:36598-57831 GCA_013396735.1 Grallaria varia
CCAATATTGAATGCACCTAAGAAAAAGCCAATAGTTTTTCTTTTTTTTTTCTTTCGCTGTAACAAAGCACAAAAAGGTCTCATAAATTCTTATTTGTTTAATAATATCAGACTCACATATTTTAAATATTTATTTATTAATATTTATATTTATTTACTCATCAATTTGTAATGGATAATTATGGTCTCATTTCCCATGTGCTTTAATGTAGACCTGATATTTTAGAAGAATTCAGACAAATAGAACAATGTTCCTATAAAATTCTGCAGCTTATATTACTGGAGGATGAGTCTAGATTTAATGGTGTTTCTTCATAAGCATAAGGCTATGCACTAGTAAAGTTGACAGACTATTACATTTTGGAAAACAAATTTTTCTACTCTTTGAACTACTATCCAGTAAATCTGATGCTTGTCTTACTTCTTGATTTTTTGTTTAAATTCTGAATATAAATAGCTAATGGTTTTGGTTTTAACATTGGCATGACTTTGAAGTCCTGTACAGGTTCTGTTTGTTTCTATTTGCCAGATAAAATTCACAGACAACATTAAAAATTCTATTGTTTTCTGGATTGATGCACCAGGACATACATAGACATTGATATTAGAATGCCATTAATAATGTTAGCCAATACTTTTTCAGCTTAAATATGCTCGTTATCATAGTATTCCTCAGGAATATATTTTACTGAAAAATCCACTTTCAGAGAAATGGATTTCCATCTTGCTCTATGGATGGAAAATTAAATGTCACAGTCAATCTTGTCTTGTTATATTTTCCATTTTAAATGGAATTGTAGTATGGCTATTGAATGAGATAACTTATTTTCAGTGCTGAATATCAGCTGAGACCTTACAGATAACATCATTGTTACCAATGCTAGAAGTAATACAATTATAATAGTTTTGTGCAATACAGTCCCATCAAGAATCCCGACAGATAGAAAAATTTGGTATGAGGAACTGCAGATCCTCAAGGTGTAAGACAACCTACCTTTGCAAAGTGTTTTCAGTCTGAGCAAATAAGGTTGGAAGTTTCCTATAACAAGTGACATTCTAGCATATTTCATATCAAAGAATTTGACTTACTGAGTTCACTGAAAGAACTGATGCAAACCAAGAAGCTTCAGGAGGAATAAACTCAGCTAAACACTAGATCTTAGAATAGTCTATGTTTTAGCTATAAAATGCTTATCTCCGTAAATAGGCTGAGAGCACAAGGAATCTGCAGTCAGAAGTCATTCAACTGTTCATTCAACTAGGAGAGTATGAGTCCACCCACTGAGGTTTAAGCACACATTTAAACACACTGGTTAACTAAAAACTATGTGTATATTAGAAAATAAGACACCAAGGGAAAAAGGCATGCTTATATTAAAAATAAGCAAACAAACAAACAAAAACCCACTTTGTGAAATATTTTTTCAACTATTTAGCTCAAACAAAATAGAAAACATTTCTGCCACTGTAATTTAAAAGAGTTAAACTATTCTAACTGAACCACATCAGGGAGGTAGTACTGCTTATTAAAATGAAAAACTGCAGTTCTCTACCTCTGACAGTAATTAACTTTTGAAATGCTCCATCCAGATCAAGTTACAGTGTAAATTTTGTTATGACTGCTACATTTACAGCAAAAGAACATAATCAGGAGAAAAGAAAGGACAAAATAAAAGGTACTGCAATGTCACTTTGATTACTCCTTTCACAGTAACACACTAAGCATGCAAGTATCTTAAAAGCAGTCAATAAGCCCATAATGAAGACTATTGGGCTACTTTTAACCAAGGAAAATCAAAGGCAAGGAAATAAACTACTTTTTCTTCAAGATCTGAATTGTTGTGCATGAGACCCTATTTGTAAATTAACATGCGCTGTTGCCTGTTATGATGGAGCTCTGAGAAAATAACTCTTCTGAGAGTCTTCCTCCAACATTCACAAGCATAAGGGGAAGAAAAAAGTGTCTTTCAGAAACTTCATGAATGTTTATGGCAACAGTGAATTTGACCCTGGTTCTTTATTCAGAGATAGACAGGTAGATACCCATGAAATCTTAACATTCTAAGCACCCATGTCAAGTTGTTTCAAAGCAAACGATTTTTAAGGTCCTTTCCAACTCAAATCATTCTGCGATTCTATGATTCTATATTTGATCACATCAGTTTAATGAGAAAAAAAACATACAAGTAAAACATACTGGTCAATTTTACTTATTACTTTCAGGTTAAAATTTGATAGCACAAAGACTGCTCTGAAGATTCGTACCTCATCCTTAAGTGAGAAATTACTTTCTAAATATCCCACAAAAGTGGTGCCAGCTTATAGTCTTGTTTCATAGGCTGCAGAGTTAAGTCAAAAACTCAAATCCTGGAGTTCTATTAGGGATAAAGAATCAGCTCACATTATTTCTTCATCTACTAATTTTGGGTGTGGTAGCAATTAGCAGAGGATTTGTCAGAGAGCTGGGGACAGAACAGTAACCTCTTAAGTGGCCTTATGTAACTCCCTAAAGCTCATTTGTCAGAGTCATTAAGCTTGTCTGTGTAAAGACAACCATTAATAGAGTCATACTCTACTGATGTATCTTTTGAAGCGCCTTTGTTAGAGATTTGCTGTCATGGTTCACACACAGATGCATAAATGAAATCTATTGTGGTATTGACTAGGTCTAAAATTAAGAGAACTAAAAGTACATTCATTATTACGTGTTGCTGTTTGTTGTGTAATAGTTGTTCTTTAGATTTTGAATATAAGTGTTTTGGAGCAGGAAATTATTCTTCAGACTGTATTTATGAAATTCATAGTATAGAAATGGTTGAGTGACAACTGCTACCATTGTTTAACAAGTGCATATATGGATATCGGTATTTTAGAATGCACGATTGCAACAGAGAGGACTAAAGAAGGCCATCTCGAGCCCATAAATCCAATATTAAAATGTTCAGATGGAGTTTCAGTCTATTTCAATGTCTGATATGGAGTTGGAGATTTATCATCTCTTGGTGAAAAAATTATGGGAGTAAGAGGCAACAGGCAGAAAGTGATGCACAGGAAGTTCTATTTGGCCATCAGGAAGAACCTCTTTACAGTGTGGGTGACCAAGCGCTGGAAAAAGTTGCCCAGAGAGGTTGTGGAGTCTCCCTCACTGGAGATATTCAAGAAATATCTGGATGTGATCCTGTGCCATGTGCTCTAGGACAACCCTGCTTCACCAGGGAGGTTAGACTTCTAGTATGTTTGGTGTAAGGTCTAAATTCCAGCTATGGGAGAAGCAATGGTGTGTGACAATGCCCCAAGGTCCAGCTGCCAGCAGTTGGAGGGACAGAGTGTGTGTTTGTACACGCACTGGAAAGTCTAAATACCAGCACCTGGAGAAGGAACTGTGGTCTGTAGGTCCCATAAGTGGAAGCAACAGGAGAAACAGGCTGTGTGGGAGTCTAGGTAAAAGTAACAAGAGAAGGTTTTCTGGCAGTGTTACATCTGAGTACTGCTAAAGACATTGCTCCTCCTGTAGCAGCCTGTGTGGCTGACCATGTTGGCGGCCTCTGTGAGTGTCTGTGCTTGGAAGGGAGGAGACCCCAGGCCCTGGAGTCAGGTAAATTCAGAGTCTCACAGCATTCTTAATTAGGGTTAAATTTAGTTTTGTTTTGTTTTGTTTTTTTTTCCCTCCTCGGAACCTCTTTGTGAAAATATCAGCTTAACATCATGACAGATATGTACAGAATGGAAATTTTCCCAAAGTAAGATACAATTCCAAAGAAAAAACTGAGATCACTTAAGACAAAATTACTTATTGCAAGGGTTCTTCAAGCAATATTAAAGTTACAGATACACTCTAAGTACAAGCACTCTTTTTTGAAATGCCAAATATTTCTATTTAGTCTATCAATTTATCATCATTCTAATTTATTTAATTTTTAATCTATCATCCCAGTAAGGAAGATTCAGAAGAAAGCTCAATATATAGCTACTAACTACTTCTGCAAATAAGAGTGGTATTTTTTAAAACTGTATGAATATTTTTGCTTCTGATTTCAATGGCACAGACTGGACACTTTCAAAAAACATCTAATTGTCAGTGATAAATATTGAATTATTGGATACTACCAAAGTACTCAAGGATTCAGAGAATTTAATTTATATCTTGATGAAAATCAGCAATGTGTAGCTTGTTCTGTTGTGATTTTGAACTTTTAAAAATGGAACTTAAAAAGATTGTCTCTCAGTTGCAGAGTACTACTTCATAAAGTTCCAGTAAATGTATTTAAATTACAGGCATTTATCAAGGAGAATAATTTCTAAATGATATTTTGAACATCCCATATATTAATTGCAGGGCACTAGTTCAAAAATCAGCTGACAATAGTTTGATTAACTTCCTGAGAAACAGTCATTTTATACAATGTATTAAATCAATTGTTTCATTCTGAGGAGGTACAAAATGTCATAATGAAACAATTAGATTGCAAGTGATGAAATAAATTGATCAAGAATATATTTGGTCATAAAACCTCATCTTTCATAATATATTGATGAAATATTGCCAGTGGACTTATTAATTCATTATGGGCATGGTATTATTTTTGATTTGGGAAGGACTGTGATGTATCATATCATTAAAATTTTGCATTTTTTATAGAAAGAAGAAACAGTTTGCAATGATTAATACCCCTTTGGGATCGTGCCTAGCATGTTTAGAATAATATGATTAATTTATTTAATGAATTTAGTTAAACAAGAAGCTTCACTTTTACAAAAGAGACTGGGATTTAATGCTCATTAACCTCAAACATCAATCATTTCAGAAAGGACATTCTGAATTATCAGTCTCTGATCTCATAAGGTGGCAGCATCCAAGGGTATGCATTAGAATAACAAGTTTCTGTGTAGGTTGGATTCAGTGCCTTGACTTTTACAAACCAGTTTCTGATGTTCAAGATCAAGCTGGATGGGGCTTTGAGCAACCCAACCTAGTGAAAAATGTCCCTGTCAATGGCAGGGAAATTGGATTGAATTATCTTTAAAGGTTCCTTCCAATTCAAACCACACTATGAGTCTATGGTAATGCTGGAGGTCCAGGTTCAAATGCACCTCTGCCTCTAGACAGCAAGTCCTAGAGCTCTCTCTGGTCCTGCCAAAGCAGTGTCACAATACAAATCCTGTCAGAATGTTGCAGACATGCTATGGCATGCACCAGATCCTTGAAGAACAACCTTGCCTTTCTTCTGTAGTGTCTGTCTAACCGAGCTTCCCTAGATAGTGTAAAGAGGTAATAGTTTTAAAATAGTAATAGTTTAAAAGAAATAAATCTGGGAGTAAAAACTTCTAATATTTTTTTCCTGAACAGTTATTAGTTATGTAATATTAAAAAGTCACATTCATCCACCTTAAATTTAGTCTGTCGACTAAAGCAGAATCAAAATAAAGCCATTTATATACATTTATACATTTTATATATCATGTTATAATTTCCTAAGACTTCCGGCAATTTCACTTTCAACTTGCAGTTTTAATCCAAGTCTCAAATTTCTTTATGAACAGGTATATTTAGATGCAGTGTTACCTCTATATTTTCTAGGTTTAGACCTTGCAAGAGGAAAATGGAATAAGTTAACCAATTTTTGCCAAAATTCCTGCATCAGACATGATGGCAGTGCCAATGTGCACTGCTTAGACTACAAGGATGCCTACAGCTAAAGGAATTGAAGGTTCCTGGCACTGAGCTGATGGACTCAGTAGGAAGGTTAAATAATGATAAATCCAAATAATACCAGGTTTCTTTGGTATTCCAGAAGAAGGGAGAATACAGAGCTTAGAGAACCATAGGAAGAAAAGTAAAACAAGTTGTAGATTTTAACAGAGGTACTGAATACAGTCCAAACATGAATTTAGGGGCTATAGTCAATCATTTTGTGGCATCAGTTAGTTCAACAGGAGTTTGAACCTGCCCAACTACCATCTCAAAGACTGTCTTGGTCAATCAAAAGGATAGAAGCACATGATTCCCAAACGTGCTTAACCCTGCATCTTTATTATCAGACACTAATGAGTGACCAGAGACCAGTCAAAGTGCCCCACTGGAAACACATGCTCCCACAACTGTAGCAGAGGAACAGAAGGCAGAACCTTGTGAAGCTACCCCATTCCATTTATGAAATACCCAGGCTAGATTTAGTACAGAATTATAAAGATTGTCAAGGCTCATATCCTACTATTGACAGTGCCTTTGTTATACAATCATTTTCATAAACTGACAAAGGTCCACCTTCAAAATATCTTTTTCTATCACACATTCCTCCTGGAAAATGTGCCCCACACTGAACATCTTTTTGCCAAATAAAAGTAAAGACTTTTTTAATAAACTGCTTTCCAGATGAATTAGCATCCCACTTTTCACACCTATTAAGAATCTTTTTAATTAATTAAACTTAACTTTCCTTGAAAATTTAAGTGTTGAAAGGTAAGTTCAAGGTGTTTCAAGTGCCTGTCCATTTGTATTTTTATGTTTTATCTCTATAAATACTGTTTACTTCTCAGGTAGGAACAGGTATCTCACATATATTTGCCATCACCTTCCGCTAGAAACCCCCACTTCAAGCTACAGCCCTTATATCACATTTCCCTTTATCCCACCAAGCAATGCAATGTGATTTGTAAATTTCCATGCAATATATAACACATTAGAGTTACCTCAAAGTGAAGGTGGGGAATGCCTTAAACACATCTATAAAGAGAATTAACATTTCTAGTTGACTAGGAGCAAAGGCTGTTTTAAAATTGTTGCGATTCTGGAAGACAGATTGTCTAGAACTGCTGTATTAGTAGCAGAGAAATTGTTCACAGTATGAAGAGATCAGTAAGTTTGTAACAGTTTGCAGAGATGTTTCTTCTGAGAAAACAGGAACTTAATACATGTAACCAGTAACGACCTTTCATGTGCTCCTGGTCAATTTTGCATCTTCTTTTCTAATAGTCATTTCATGTTCTAAATTATATTTGTGAGTATAAACCTCTAACTATTGCTACAGAAAATCACATCAGTTATACCATCCACAAGGAACTTGGTGAAGTTCATTGAAGAAGAAAGTCTGAACAAATCCTATAGGTACACATTTATATTGCAGCCTCTAATCTAATGAAGCTGGCAACTGTCAAGAATAGAGAGTCATCATATTACTTAAGAAAAGAGGTGATGTGGTTTCATGTTATTGCTAACAGCCTCAGATATGCTACAGAGATGAAGACAGGTAATACAAATTTCTCAAAGGGGAACAAGACCCAATTTCTTTTATTACAGCAGCTTACAATAAAGAGAAAAATAAAGTGTTTGTGCACTTGTAAATGCAAAAATATTCAAAAAACATCCAGAAGTAACCAGCAGCTGAAAATGGGCCATCATCCATTGGAACAGAGTCCAGCTCTCCTCTTAAGCATTGTGGCACCGTGCGATGTGGAGAAACTGTAGCTCACTGGTGGAAAATTTTCCCACTTCTTTCATGAATAATACCAAATTTACATCAGAAAAATGGGTTAGCACCAGGGTATAAACATGCCCTTGAGTCATACTGATGACACACCTACCTCAGGAGGGCTTTGTCAACTGGGCACAAGAATTGTCCAAATAAAAGTAATTGGCATTTTAAACTTGTGAAGTTATCTCTAGACCTGCTCATATTTCCTTAAACTGTTTCATAACTGTCTCTGTTCCTCGTTGGTTATTAGAAACTTAGAAATTACTTTTCCCTGTCAGCTGCTAATCTTAACTTGCCATTGTCCCAACTCTAGCATTTAGGACAATTAGGGCTCTTTGACAGACCAGTTCTGGTGACAATGTGTTTCATTATCGTGGAAGCAATGATGATGTCATAAGTGTTGAATATGAACATTACTGAAAGAATCAGACAAAACACAGAGATATTCAATCAGCAATGAGGAGTTAAGTAATTCAGGGAAGGATACAATGTCTTCAAATGAGCCTTGGAAATTGCAATTTATTTTCTAAGAAGTATACTGGAGTGCAGAATTACCCATTAAATACAAACCCAGGGGACACATCCTTTGCAATTGATCTGAGCAGACAAGTAAAAACAGCACAATCTGACAATGAATTTCTAATCAGTGACATGACAGTTTGTTTCTTATTTGTCGCAGATGTTTTGTGTAGCATTTTCTGCATCTTGAAGATCAGCTGTGTCTGTGATTTTGTGTTTATTAACAAAAAATCTTTTGCCTACTGCACTTAACAATGGAACTTATGAAGGAGTGACAAAGTACAACAGGTAAACTAACCATGTTCATCTTGCCAAAGGTCTTTTCCTACATTACTGATTAAGAATAAACCAGTTCCCTTTTACACAACTATTTACACTTCTATTATAATACACATTTTCAACCAGGATAATAAAGCTAAAACTTCTATCCATACCGAGCCAGTCCTCATTCTTGATTTGTCATGGAAGCCCCTATGGGTTTGCCTAACACAAATCACGACCTGTTGGTTCCTCTTAAGCCTAAAGTATTAAAAAGCCTTCCAGCATACTTTATAAAAAATATACCAGTCCCTGTGAGACTACAGAACATATTGTGAGTTAAGAATCACACAGAAATAGTTAGGTGGCACCATGGACGATCCATTCATGTTCATCCTGCACTTCTGCCTCAGTATGAGGCAAGTTTCTCAGTTTTGGATCCCAAAAAGAGCCTGTTCCCAAAACTGGTATGTTTCTGTTAGGCCATTCTAGTTTTATGAAAAGAACGATATGGCCATTCCTTCACCAAACCATACATCTCTTAATTTTTTGTACCTCCATGGCTATAATACAACCTCTATTATATCAGACTGGCTGAAGCTCTGAGTCACCTGGTCTAGTGGAAGGTGTTCCTACACATGAGAGTGAGGTAGAACTAGAGGATTAATGTCACCTCCAACCCAAAACACTCTATGATTCTTTCAATTAATAAATATAATCATGAGAGTATAGTGCAATCTGCAAAAATCCAGATTGGTTCTCAGACTGTCTATCATTGTTTTGCTACAGAACATCCCTGTGCATTTTACTCCCTTCTAGTGAAAATGAACACAATAATATTTTCATATTCAGAGATATTTAATGCTTCATCCCTTTAAAATCAATGGGCATTTTTTGCTCTATCTTGTAAGACAACATTAGGCAATTATGTTGAAAGAACTTGTCCACATTATAGAAGAGTGGCAAAATGAAGTTGGCATATTGAAGAAATAGGTAGGCTTAAGGACCACTTTAAAACTGTCTGATACCTCCTGGGTGAGTGTAAATTATACAGCACATTATTTTCCATTGCCGAAAAATTCTCTTTCTATTTTTTTTTTTTTTTAAATCACTAAATTTCAGGATGATATTTATGAGTCCCAGGGAGAAACAGGAATCCCAAATGGTTAATAATTAAGTGACCCTGGTTGTGCAAAGACAAAGACAACTATTGACCTGGAATTCCTACTGCTTTTCGCTTGGTATTAAGCAGTTCCCTGCCTTCTTACCAGTTTTTGCAAAACTTATTCTCTAGCCATAACAAATCTAGGAAAGGAAAACAATGCTATAAGACAAGCATAAATTCAGACTAACGAGAGTCTGATCGAAGGCTCTGTCCTGCAAGGAGTAGTTTTAGCATATATTACATTCATTAAGGGTTGTTTAGCTGGAAAAAGTATTTAAATATATTTGTGTTATATGCTCAGTTGTTTCAATGCATTCAAGGTTCCCTCAACAGTACTCTGAAAGTAACCTGTGAGTTGCATAGTACAGAGTTTTACAGTTTCCAAGGTCTATATTTCAAAAATGGGACTAGCTTCATGTGAAACAGGTACAGTGTCTTCCTTATCCTGCCGCCACTGGAGGAGTGATCAAGGCACTTAAAAACACAAGAGAAACTGTCACACATTATTGTCCAATATTTTAAGTTAAGCTGAGATTGTTGTTAATTTACCTTCATGTGCCATTACAGTATCCCAATGAATTTATTTTTTGTTTTGAACTGTTTATTCTACCTTGTAAGCTATCACCTATTACTTTATTTTCAATATGTATACAGCATTTGGACCACACCTCTACCATCTGTGTTAGTCGTGCTAAACAGCTCCCCATGGATCCTTGACCAAGTGGTGCAGAAAGTTGATGGCCCTTATGATTAAGTCCATGCCCTTCAAGCTAGATTCCATACATACTTAATATTGCTGGGGTGTTCCACTGGGTAAGCACTGTCCTCTCAATATTTTTATTTAAAATTAAATTAGTTTTAGAGAACTGCCACTAGTTAAAGGAACAAAATTCAGCATTGATAGTCACACTGTATTTTGAACTTGCATCAGTCAAAGAAAATGCTTTGGTCTAGACTGTTTCTCTGCCTTGCAACTGTTTTGATAATACTTGGAGCAGAACTTGGATATGAAGTAGGGCACAATGGTGACAACTGGAGGACCAAGACCACAACCTAGCTCATGAACAGAAAGTACACAAGCATGATAGAACAGGTTCTCCCAGATGAGACTAAAAAAGTGGCCTGATCTTTTGATGAGTGATTTATATTTTTTAAAATGAAAGGTGTTATGTTTTGCGGTTTTTTAATTTTGTGATGTTTATGATTTCCTCAAACCCTCCTTAAATGTCTCTGTCACTTCTAATTGTATCTTTCTTCTCAGACATAACTCTTACTCTTAGGCTTTCTACTTAGTTTGAGTAGATTTAACATTAATACTTTAGAGGATATATTTAATTATGGTCAATTTAGCATTTTAAAAGGTTGTTTACCTAGAATATAACTGAACTTTATTTATAATAAAACTGTGACCATAATGTGAATTTCCCAACTTAGAGCAAAGCAGATATAATATTTGAAAAGGGTGATCACAAGCAGTTGCAATTGTGTTAATGACTCACTCTTCTCTCCAACTCTGTTATATGCAGATACTTCAGAGGCAGCCTGTGGGCAGTCTGCAGAAGCAAGTTTGGTAGCAGACTGACTGGCCGTATGCAGTGTTCTATGTATGCTGGAGGCAGCGACCCAGCAGTGCCTGTGTCCTGTCCTGCAGCTGCTGTGAGCAAAGCAAGCACACCTTTTGAGGGGGATCCTTCCCAGACAGTCCAGGTATGGCCAGTGACATCCAAAAGATGCCCAGCTTCACTCATGTCTCTGAAAAATAATTAAGGCAGAAGAATTTTGTGAGACAGTAACCAGAGCTGGTCATAGGAAAAAAATATTTCTATGTATAAGTACTTTAAAAGTCCTCTGTCCTAGTTTTTGACATTTTTCAAGCTAATATGTGTTTTAAAGACTTGTTAAGATGTATTTAAGTCACCGTTACTGTGCATCATTCAGAATGGTTCTCGTATCCAGAAAAAGACACTTATGCATTTTACAGCCATGTCAGTGAATGGGTAAGAAACACACTTTAAGCTATAAATAAGGAGATAGAGTTGTTAAGTACATTGGTAGAGGAATGCTATTAGTTCTACCAGTTTTCATAGATGCATAAGAAGACAGAATCTACTCCTCCTATCTGTGAGTAAACTAACTTCTCCCAGTGGCAACCGTATGTACAAATTAAGTTACTATCTTACTGCAGTATATATCAAGCATCCATAAATGGTATAGAAGTATTGACTATATCTTGTATATATCAGATTATATAACAGTTTTTGAAGGCAAGACTTTTCAGTGCTGCACAGGCTTGGCAATGGGACCAGCAAGAACAGATATTCCTCCAAATTACTGGTTAAATAAAAACAAGCAGAGGTCTTTGGAGTTACTCAGCTGAGTCCCTTGTTTTATAAGCAATCAGATCTGTTTCAGAACCATACAAAGCAACTCGTTAAAATGCTTAAAAATGTTATGTTTTAAGGTCTTTTCAGGACCTCACTGTCCAGGTAATTCTTTAAATCCAGACTAAATATAAACATGTCCAGCTGCTTTTCTCAAGTAAATCTTAATTAAAGGCTTACAAAATAAGCTTGTATAAAAGTTATAACTAGGACATATTAAATATTAGCATATTCTGCATTAAATTGTGTATCATCATATAAATGCTGTCAATATATCATATGTTCTTATAGTATGCCATACTAGCAGCATTTCTTATTTAAATGTTACACTTACTATGATAGAAAGTCCTTTCAGTGTCATTAAAATGCGAAATATAAAATATTGTTTATTTTTAAAATAAAAAATTATGTCTGGATAGGAAATCTGCAAGACGTTCTAGTCTGAAATAATTTTCTGTAGGAAAGTCCAAATATACAATTTGGTTCTGACTTCATATGAAAGTATATTTTGAACTGCTAAGCGGAAAACATAATTATGAGTTTCAAACAGTTAGGAAGAAGAATAATTATACTTATATTTTTTTTTTTTCCTCTTTTTTTTCCACAAAGAAAGGCTTAAGAATATGCAATGTCAGGGTTGCAGTGTAAGCCATAATGTGAAGTTCAACCAAGTCAAGTGCCGGATTCTGCACCTGGGAAGGGCAATCCTGCATGCTGGTACAGACTGGGCAGTGAGATGCTGGAAAGTAGTGTCACAGGAAGGAACCTGGAATTCCTGCTCAATGGCAAGTTGAATAACAGTCAGCAGTGCCCTGGCAGCCAGGAGGGCCAACCTATCTTGGGGGGCATCAGGTAAAGAAAGCATCACCAGCCTGTCAAAGGAGGGGATTGTCCCGCTCTGCTCTGCACTGGGACAGCCTCACCTTGAATATTGTGTCCAGTTTTGGGCACCACAATATAAGAAAGATATCAAGCCAATAGAGAATATATAAAGGAGAGTAACAAAGATGGTGAAGGGCCTTGAGGGGAAGCCATATGAGGAGAATCTGAGGTCACTTGGTCTGTTCAGCCTGAAGAAGAGGAGACTGAGGTGAGACCTCATTGCAGTTACAACTTTCTCATGAGGGAAAGAGGAGAGGCAGGCATTGGTCTCTTCTCTGTGGCGACCAGTGATACGACCCAAGGTTATGGCCTGAAATTGTGCCAAGGGAGGTTTATGTTGGATATCAGAAAGAGGTTCTTCACCCAGAGGATGAATGTGTAGTGGAAGAGGCTCCCCAGGGAAGTGGTCACAGCACCACACCTGGCAAAGTTCAAGAAGCATGTGGATGATACTCTTAGACACATGGTGTGACTCCTGGAGATGGTCCTATGCAGGGCTAAGATTTGGATTTCATTATCCTTGTGAGTCTCTTCCAACTCAGCATATTCTGTGATTATGTAAACTCAGTTACCATTTTTCATAAGCAAGGAGGATAAAATTTTGAGGAAGAAAAAGGCTTCCGTGTCCTCAACCTATTTTTTTTTAGTCCATAAACCAAATGTGTGCTAAGCTGAAAGAGAATAGCTGATTCTAGACCTTCTAAACTTAAATCTCACAAAGGATTATTTAAAAATTAATCAGGAAAAAAACCCGCACTTTTTTAAGTTGGTAAGTTTGTTTTTGAAATAACCCTTATAGATCAGTAGCTCAGAAACTCAATATTTTAACAGAGTGCACAGTAAAATCATAATGTTTCTAAATTTTATCACCAAAAAACTGTCACTGAAATCTCTCAATGCCTCAGGTCAAAGGAAAAAGTGATAAAAGCAGTAGAATGGAACAAGTAATAGACTTCTTGCCTACATACAAGCAGTGTAATGGAACAAAATACTCAAAGTAGAGAAAATCCCTGTGAGACAGCAGAAAAAAAAGCACAGTACTTTAACACTAACTCATGCAACTGTACAGAACTATGCCAGGTAAAATGTGTGTCAAGCTGTAGCAAAATATGAAGTCCTAATAAATGGCTGTGAAACAGAACTATTTAGAAAGTTTTCTTATTGTGCACACTCTTTTCTGTGATAGAAGATTCTTTTAATATTAAAATATAATTATGGTTTATATAGTATTTCAGAAAACCTTAATTTGATCTTTGCCAGAAAGATGTTGTTTAAAGAGTCTTACTGAAAATCGGTAACAGACTTTGTAGTTAGGAGGTTATGATCATTGTCTTAAAGGCATTCCCAGATTTTCAATTACACAAATGATTCAAAACTTGTTAAACACAAGTAATTTAAACACAAATATAATTAATCACAAGTATATTTAAAAAGAGATTTAGGAATGTAATTTTCAATTGGACAGTACTATCCAATTTGTTCCCAAGGCCCAGACTGCGTGGGAATTTTAAGCACCTGCTACTGAGACCAGTTTAAAATAAGTACATTTTTAAATACTTTGCTGAACTAGTATTTCAATTGCTACATATTAGTAAACATTAGCAAACCAGCTTCTATACTTTACTATAGACCTGATCCCTTTCACTTTTAGGACAAAGCGATCCTTTGGGGGGTCCAGCCGTGGTACTGTCCTGGGTCCAGCTCGGTAACCTCACCATGAGTTTAAAACCTGAGCAGGCAGTGAATGAAGAATCATCTGTCAAGGCACACCAGCCTGGTACCTCCATTAAGGGGATGTCAGTGGTCTTTGTTTTACAATCTGTGGTTTAGTAGTGCAACTCTTTCTTCCTCCTGATGCAGCTTTTCTACATGATGGTATTGTAAGGGTACGTCTTTGTTCTTTCTGCCCTGCATATATATTTTTTGTTTGTTCACATTCCTCTTTCTTCTGAGTTCTTGTTTGAAGTGCTTACTTAATCTTTTTCCTGCTGTCTCAAGGGGCAGCACAGTCTGCCTTCTATGGTTTGAGGAAAGGAAAGTACTGGAGACTCTGAAGAAGAAGGGGAAGTTTGCAGTTTTCTCATGAGGGAAAGAGGAAGGGCAGACATTGATCTCTTCTTTGTGGCCACCAGAGACAGGACCAGAGTGAACAGCCTGAAGTTGTGTCAGGAGAGGTTTAGGCTAGATATTAGAAAAAGATTTGTCACTCAGAGGGCAGTTAGGCACTAGAACAGGCTCCCCAGGGAAGAGGACATAGCAGAAAGTCTGACAGAGTTCAAGAAGTATTTGGATGATACTCTCAGACACATAGTGTGACTCTTGGGGATGGTCCTGTGCAGGGCCAGGAGCTGGACTTGATGGTCCTTGTGGGTCCCTTCTTACTGAGCATATTCTGTGATTCTGAGTTTCTGTGTCTGCTTCTTTAAGAGTGTCTGGTCAGGGACTTTCTTCAGTACAAGGAAGAACAATAATGAAGGGAGGAAGGTACAAGAAAGAACATGCAAGGAGGCAGACCTAGTAGGTGATAAAGGAGGGAGTGATGAGACCCAAATCTGATGAGTCATACTAAATTGATGAGAGCATGTGAGAGCATGAGGTTTGTTCTAGTGAGGTTATATAGTTGGCAACCACACCAGTTGAGGAAAGAATGGGGAAATGGGGGAGACCAGAAGCAAAACACAGAGACACAGACATCACAAAACAAACATGGAAGCAACAAGCCTGCAGAACCATCATTTTATTGACATCATGGAGATGTAATGGGATGGCTTTTATGATGTGCTCTTATGCATGCAAGCAAGCATTAAGCTGATGGTTGAGGACCTGTGGGAAGGGCTGGGAGCTAGGCAGGAGAGCTAAGAGAGGCATATGGGGCCATACTAGTTCTTCTGGAATCTACAAATATGCCTGTGTTCTTGAGAACATGGAGAGTGTCATGTGTGCCTGCGCTAGTGACCTGCTTCTTGACAGCTGAAGAGAAGGAAGATGTGGCTGACTGTGCTTGTATTTTATGTGAGTCATCTACATAGCCTAAATGAGGTGGCCTTGCTTCTAACATCCCTTAACAGGCATCACCTTCTGTTGTAGGTCTATGCACATATGACAGGGTGGTGAGTTGAGAGCCACTAGTGGACCCTGACCCACAGGTGGCTTCAATACATGAAGGCAGGTGTCAAGCTCTTCCACCACTTATGATGAATCCACTGACTTATGTCCCCCTAAGTCTCCTCAGGCAGGCAAAAAAATGCGACATCAGATAATTGGTTTCACAGCTTTTGCAGAGTGAAAACAGATACCTAATCTGAAATGAGGAATTAAGTTCCTAACCCTTAGGTGTTAAACAGAGTGTATCATAGTATCATCCATTAGACTACGTTCCTTCCACTTCTCCTGCTGATCATACCTACCTTAATTCTTTAGAATTGAGCATTCTAATGATTATTTGCCATTTTTAGGGTCTGTACTTCGTCTGCTACTAACTTCATATCTTGAAAACATTGATTCGATTTTACTGTAATTAAGGTGACTAACACTTCAATAACATAGCAAACCATGACATTATTAAACAAGTGGTAATTTATTGCAGAACAACATATTAAAAGTGTGCCAAATTAGGAATAATTATGCAGTTATTAATTTTGCTTTTTAAAAAATGCATGAATAATTAATTAGTGAATATGTCACATCACATAAATGATCCTATTGTTCTGCTGTATATTCTCTTATCCTCTTTCTGAAAGTGTGCACTATGTATTTGCACAATGTTATTTCTAAAGGCTTTAGGAAAAATAAAAAGAACAAAAGGTCTTATAGTGAGGTTAGATTTGCTAATGCACCAGGCTCCAGGGTTTCCTTGACAGCAAAGAAAACAATCATCTTTGTGTAGAGGATGTAACATATTTCTATTTGACCTTATTGGAACAACAGCAAGATTGACAGACAGAATAAAATGACTAATCCTTTTAAAGTGATTACTCACAGAAACAGAAATGATGCTAAGAATATACGCAAAATTTACAAATGTACATATTATGTTCTTTTCTACACTTAGGAAAATTCTCTAGCCTGTCTCAAAGTGTTTGGATTCTACTTCTGCATAATGTGAAGTGTTGATCTTTGACAGCCAATGGGTGTTCAATATTTATTTGAGTTATGAACAGGAAGTCTCCTGTAAATATACAAGTATATATATATATATAAAGTAAATATACTTTGAAAGTTGTGGGTTCTTAATTCAAGTCAAAAAACTGGGCAGAAAAAAGCTCAGACATAAGGATGCTTTCACACCAGTACTGTGCAGAGTATGTATCCCAATCTCTAAGTATATTTTTCTTGGACCTGATCCACACTCTACCATATTAAAGGGCTTTAAACTAAAGTTGCTGGAGAAAGAGAATTGCAATCTATCCCACTCCTATGACTTTGATGCCAGTGACATCAAGAGATGTCTAGAGCTTGGAGAGGGATTGTAGGTCAGCAGGAGAGCACCTGAAGAACAACACAAAGAAGTAGGGATCACTCCAGCCAGTAAAACAGATTAATATGGAGCCCAACTCAAATGCTTCCATGGAAATGTACTCAGCATGAGGAGTAAAGAAGAGGACTTCGGGATGTGCACATGCCTGTGGGGCTGTCATTTTATTGACATCATGGAGATGTAGTGGGATGGTTCTTATGACTAGAATGGATAAATATAAGTTCCTTAGGAAGGACAGGCAGGGAAAAACAAGGTAGAATTGTCACTCTCTATACCAGTGAACAGCTCTACTGTGAACAGTCCATGGAACTCTGCCTGGGAATGGATGAGGAGCTAGCCAAAAGCTCAGGATTAAGCAGATGGATCCAGATTAAATGGAGGGTAGGGACGTAGGGACAGGTGGCAACATAGTGAGGGTCTGCTACAGGTTGCCTGACCAGGAGGACCAATGTTTTGCGGCCTTCTGTAAACAGATGGGAACATCCTCATGTTCAAAAGTCCTGGTCCTCATGGGGGAATTCAACCACCCTGATATCTGTTGGAGGGACAGCAGGACAGGTCATAAGCAATCCAGGAGGTTCCTGGAATGTGTTGGTATTAAATTCCTTCTCCAACTGACAGAGGAGCCATCAAGGAATGCAATGCTGAACCTCTGTCTCACCAACAAGATGGGGCTCATGGAGCATGTGAAGCTCAAGAGCAGCCTGGGTTGCAGTGGCCATGAAATAGTGGAATTCAAGAACCTCAGGGCAACTAAGAGTTGAACAGCAAGCTCTCTGCCCTGGACTTTAGGAGAGGAGATTTTGGCCTCTTTGGAGATCTGCTCGGTAGACTACCATGGAATAAAGCCTTGGAGGGTAGAGGGACCCAAGAAAGCAGGTTAAATTCAAGGATCTCCTCCAAGCTCAGGACCACTGCATCCCAACAAAGAGGAAGTCAAGAAAAAATGCCAGGTGGTCTGCATGGATGAAAAAGATGCTCCTGGACAAGCTCAAACAGAAAAAGGAAGCCTACAGAGTGTGGAAGCAAGGACAGGAAGCCTAGGAGTAATACAAAATGGTTGTCCAAGAAGCCAGGGAAAAGGTTAGGAAAGTTAAAGCCCTGATAGAATTAAATCCAGTCTGGAAAATCAAGAGCAACAAGAAAAATTTTGACAGGTACATCAGTGATAGAAGAAAGATTATGGGTCCTTTCTAGAAGGAATGGGAGACCTGGTTACCCAGGTTAAGGAGAAGGCTGAGATACTCAACCGGTTTTTGACTGCCTTCATTGGCAAGTGCTCCAGAAACGCTGTGCAAGGCATTATATGATTCTACGAAAGAAGAGACAATTCATTTCAATCAAATTTATACACATTCATATGATGTCAGATTATGTTTCAGTTTGACATAAACCTATGGTGACACAAAGCTAATAGTCTACACTAGGCTGTTTTCTTTTGTGACAGAACTGCCAGAGGAAAGCTGGAGTTACTGATGTCTAAATAAGAAGGAGGTGGGGATTCTGATGCTTGGAAGAATGGGAGGCAGTTGAAATAATTGTCATTGATGGATGTCTCTGCTAGAACAGTTATTAGTGCAATCAGAAGTGCCACTGGCATTTAGTTTGTCATCATTATGTTTTCAAGCCAACAACTTAAAATAAATTTGGGTTGTATTTTATTTTGCACCCTCAGCAGACTAAGGACAGCTTCTTTATTCCCATTTGCAATTGTGTTTTTTCAGTTGCCTTCATGGCCTTTTCCTTTTACATCATGGTTTAGATATTACGATATTCAATTCTAGAAAAAAAAATTACAGAAAGACTCTGTGGCCAGAAATATTCTGAATTCTGAGCATAGGATTTCCACTTTCCTGTTCCTTCACACATGTTGATTTTAGTGATGGCAGTAATTTAATTATTTATACCCTGTCAATGTTAGGAAAAAAAATCAGTAATTTCACAGTGATGGCTGTTAAGGTCAATGTTTAACCTTACAGTAATATTCTAAAAGAAAACTAGGAAAACAAAAAAGTGAAAATCTAAAACAAAAGTTGTGTGTAAAATTTTTTCATCACCAGATCCACACAGTACATGATCACTTGTAGAAGGAATACAAACTCAAGCAAACAGTGCTCGATTTGATTTGAGGTCAGTGCAGAAGTTCTATCACTGCTCTGGGAGTATAAAGAAGTATCTGAGGACAGAGGTCAGAAACTGCAGCTGAAAAAGATATATTCCTCATTAGAGGACAATGGCAAGTCAGGGTTAAGCATACCAAATATCATCACTGAAATGGTAAAAAATGGTCAAGTGCCTGAACATAGACTTCTGTAACCTCTTTTCTCAAGTCCTGATGCAAAGGACTGTATCTGCCATCTCATGCCCAGCACTTAAAGTTCCCAGCAGTTCCCATCTGCCCAGCTGTAGCTGTAGAAGATGACAGCACATGGAGTAATGTTAGTGAAGAAGAAATGGGAAATACCTGCTGAGTCAGTAAATGAAGACTAAAGAGGTAAGATAAGGAGCTTAGGATTCAGTCTTAATTCCGCCATCTGGATCAATGTCCTGTGGCTCAGCTTGGCAACCATCCCTCATTCCTATGCTTGCTGAAATATACTTATGATTTCTTAAGTGGCAACACCAAAAGCATAAAATTCCGTTTGTTCTGCAAGGACTTCTGGTTCTTTTCTCCATTTTTTTCCCTTCATTATCTGGAATACTATTTAAAAAAAAAAGAAATCACAAGAAAAAATCAACATGTAGATGCATCAATTAGATTCATGGTTTAGTGGTAAACTTATCAGTGCTAAGTTAATGGTTGAAGTCTTTTGCCATTGATAAACTTGCTGAGGGGTGCACTCAATCCCACTGTCCATATCACTGTTAAGGATATTAAGCAGCACTGGTCCTAATACTGAGCTCTGAGGAAAACCACTCATCACTGGTCTCCACCTGGACATCTTTCAGCATGTAAGTGGCAAATAAAAGCTTAGATATTTCATACATTAGCAGTCCAATCATGTCACAAAATAAATTGTATTCCTGGTCCCTCATTTTTCAAGTCTCAAAGTTAGCAGCAGGAAACCATTATGGCATTCTGTTATCATTTCAAATTTTCTTCCTATATTAGATTTATTCCCATCTTAACTTTCCTTCTTTTTACTGCTTTACATAAGTATATTATGATATCAGGGCATGCTCACAACTCACAGCAACAACAGTGACACTTTTGTTGGAGTCCTAACTCCACCTGAAATTATGCTGCAGATTTTATCATTGCGTCTTATTCAAAGCTCATTGAAACCGGTACAGACTGCAAATTCCTGTTGTAGAACTATGTTTCAGTTTATTTTTGCTTGTGTGTATTTTATGGCATTTTTCTATAATGAAAATTTATTATATCTTCCTCTTCCCGCATCACTCAGAAGTGGATGTGTCTCATTAGAGAACTGTAGATGTCCTAATTAATTGTAAAAAAGTCAGAATAAGTTCATGATAGATATAAAATATGGCATGGAATAGGATACGCTTTTAAGCATACCCGAAAGGAAATCTGAAAGGTAGAGCAGGAATGAAACTGAATAGGCTATTCAGTAATATTGATGCCATTGCCTTTTACTATCCATCCATGATTAAAATAGTATATTTTTCATATAAGACTGCCTATCCATGTATAAGTCTACAAACAAGTGAAAGTCTGTGTAATACAACAAGGACATTTTCATTCTGAAGTGGGCAGACAGGTTTCTAGTACTTCTAGGATCTTTGGAAACAGAATGGCAGTCCCTGGCTACTGTAATTTGAAGCAGAATGGTTTCCTACTTACATGACAGAAGCCACAAGAAATATCTGAACTCAGGCTAGTAATATTCTCTTGATATCTTATTCCTCAAAAGCTAGGGAACCATTGTCATGTACCCACAACCTTAATTGGCTTTGTGTTAAAACATATTCAGCTTGTAGACTTGAATGCTATCGGTAGATGGAAGCAGTTTTTCAACATATTGAATGGTGCTCTCGTATCTTCTCAGTAATGGTTTTTAATTTTGGTTTGTTTGTTGGTTTTTTGTTGGGTTTTTTGGAAAGGTTTGTTTGCTT
>VWZG01013162.1:57927-108468 GCA_013396735.1 Grallaria varia
GAGAAGAAAAAATACTTTAAAAGCTGTCTGGAATCACTTCAGTTTACAAGAAATTATTAGCTTGTTAAACAATTTCCAAAGAGACAATTGTCTTTCCTTATAGCTTTAGTACCATTTATAGCTCACAGAAACAAGATTCAGAATCCTATTTATGTGGTTTATTCATTTTTAGTGCTTCCCAAAGTATTTTCTCTCTTCAGCAACTCAACATTGCTCCATACTTAGCTGTAATTTTTGAAGGGTTTTTTTTTATAGAAATAACTAACATAATCACANCTTCAGCAACTCAACATTGCTCCATACTTAGCTGTAATTTTTGAAGGGTTTTTTTTATAGAAATAACTAACATAATCACACATTCGGAGCCTCACAAGGTTGCATGCCATATAAATATATGAGAATAACATTTTTCTTGGTCTAAATAACATTAAAAAAGGGTGAAAACAAGTAAACTGAATTAAAATCACCATTTAAAATAGTTCCCAAACCAGACCTTCATCTATTTTTCAGTTTTCCCAGTTCCAAGATGTCCTATGGTTTGCATGATTACCTTTTCTATGTCTACCTTTATGCTGTGAACCTTTATCTTTTTGACCTATAAGAGTTTCTCCAATGCAAAAAATGAAGAGACAGATCTTAGAGCATACTTATTAAATGAGAAGACAAAAGGCTCAAGATATCCAGATTAGTTTCTTTCCAATGCTCCAACACTTTTTCTTCATTGGAATTTTTTTCTCCAACTTCAGGCATGCTTATTCCAGTTTTGACCAAAATAAGTACTTCAATTTCTCTTTCTACTGCAGGGGAAAAAAAAAAAAAAAAGACTGAAGTAAAAATATCCACAAGCTTGTCAATGTTTGTCAAAATGTAGGCTTCAAGCCAGGAGCTTGTACAAAGCCTCAAAAGCAATAAGCAAAAAGAGAAAACAATGGTGACAGTTTCTAAAACTGTTTTTCCCATGTAAACTGCTACTTATGCCATCTGCACTGCCTCTGTCAGGAATGTACAGCAGTTAAAAAGTGCTCATCTTGTTGAAAATAAAAAATACTCACTCTGAAACAAATTAAAAATACCCACTCTGAAAGCTAAAAGAAGTACTGGCAAGGCTACATACTTTTGAAAAATTACCAGAATAATNGTTGAATGTCTTCAGATAAACTGGATAATGTGAGCCTACTATCGGAATTAAGATCAAGAGAGGAGTTCAGATATATCTCAGTTACATTGGAATAGCTTGATTTTCTTAGATTCATCTAAACCTAAGGAAAAAAAAATGGATGCCAGCAAAAGTAGTCTTTGTATAATTTGCACAAATTTTTAGTTAGCACTCTCTCTCTTTTAGCCTTTCCTAAATAACTTGTCTTTTCAGTAAATCACATTCCGGGCATTGCACTGATGACGAAAAATCGGTAGGTCATCATGTAGCAGGTATCTTTTCTATGTGTACCTTCTGAAGGTCTTTTGAAATTAGATTGACAATGTTGCACTTCATGAGTTTTCTGTGGGATTGAATGCTGTTATTTCTACTATCTTTAAGAGAAACTGGCGTTGTTCAAGAGCACTGGTTATCCATAGGGTTTTAAGAAAGGAAATAGGATTTAGTGCTTTAAGAGAGGATACTAATCTTGAAGTTGTTAGTCTGGACAGAGAATAAAGAACAAATGTATTTTCTGCTCTTAGAACATCAGAAAGATAATTTGGGAATACACATTTTTGTTTCTGATTTCTGACTGACATTGCCGACCTTAGTTATATCAAGAAAATAGTATTTCAATTCCTTGCTGTCACAGTAGAACTTCAATGTTTTCTATTTCCAGTAGTTACCCTCTTTAGATAGCAAACTCTTCCAAGCAGAATACAGCTGTAACACCAGGCTTTCACATTGCTTGTGTATTGCTGTAAGGCAAATAATTAGACTTGTACTGTGAGAAACAGTGTATTCAGTGCTCTTTTGGAAACACTGGATTATGTTGATCAGAATAGTTATTCACAATCTTCTCCCACACAGCCCTTATTGGTGACCCAGACCATCTTGGCTTATGTAATTCCTAATATTTTTCCTCTTTTTACTTTAAGAATGTTTATTTTATTAAAAAAGTTTTCCATACACATTAACCATTAATGTCACAAGTATGGTATATAAGTGTAGACATAGATTGATATTATTTTTATAACAAAAGATAAAATATATCGCAAAGGAAGTACTTAATCATTCAGCAAACACTATGCTTTTTATAACATGTAAATTAAGCACCTTTCATGGTGTTACAAGAGTTTCACACTGATGAAATAAAAAATGTATGCCTAACTGTGTAGAGGACCAGACAAAAGCACGTTTTCTCTCAAACATTCAGAGTATTGCTACGGGAAAAGTGATTGGAAGTGAGGGTCCTGTGGAGTTGGGTCAGAGCTGTTCTGAGCCAGCTTCCTGCTTGAGTCTTGTGTGTTCCTCCCAGTCACTGCCTGGAGAAGCGCTGGCTGTGCACATGTGAGCAAAACAGCACAAAAAATCTAGTTTACATAAGAGGCTTGCACCAGGTTATCTATAAAACAAAGTGGATCAGGACCCCCTTGTGGGGGCAGAAATCAGCAACAAGGTCCCTGGCCAAGATACCTTCAAAGCCTTGGACAAATACCCAAAGGCAGGAAGCCTTCCAAGGACGATTAGAGTTGATCCCTTATCCCTTCTGCAGACATTAACCCATCTTCGGACCTCCAAAGACTATTTGCATTTGACAAGATTTGTAGTTTCTGTGTATTCCCTGCCCTGTACCCAAAACCTCTTTGGCAAGACCCATTGTCCCCCTCCACCTTGTGTCCATGAATAACGGATAAATGTCTCCTGCCTTGTTTTCCCCTAGTTAACGTAATGTATTCTCTTGATTAGCTTAGCCCATCCCTTCTTTAGCATAACCCAACCTTCTAATTACACCAAACCTATATTATACTGAACTTCTTTTGAATAAATCGTCTTTGTCTTCCCCCTGAGATGGAGTCCGTAGTCATTGACGGTAACACCCCCTGTCTCATTTTCCCCCTGTTCTCTTTACTCTTCTTTGTCTCGCAACCTCAGCTCCAGTCTGACCACGCAGCAGGACCAACATGGCACCTATGGGCTGATGATATTCTTTGTCTTCTTCTCTTGTTTTGCCTGGGCAAAGCGCAGCTGTCATATTTTACTCTGTAGTCCACAGTGAATTTTATTGTGGTAGTGGGGAACCTGTGGAGGTGTGTCATGGCCTGTGAGCCAGCACCTTTGAGGACTTTGGTTTGGAAGTTGAGAACTTATTGAAGGGCACTGTACAAAATTAAGGGCTTGTTAGCCACCAAGCCACCACCTTTTATGGCAATGGATTGTAAGAATTTAAGGGGGTTTGAGTCTAAACAGAGGGCTGGTTGCCAGAGTTAAGCTGACTGTACAATAAAATGTAAACACTCCTAGACATGTGGTTCAGGGTCTTCTGCCGGACGAGAATTTATAGCAAACATCCTGTCCCCTTATCGAGGGGTCATGACAAACTGTAACAGAAGTTACACTCATAAATTCATAAACTTTCCTGTGAAATAAATACAAATAATACATGAGCAAAAAATGTTTTTTGTTATAAATAAGATTGTGTTGAATACCTCACCTGGCAATGGTTTATATACAAATCCAGTTAGATTACACACTTCATTTATATTATTCATATTACTAACCAGGATGGATGTGAAATTTATACAATTACTGCCACTACATATGAGGTGCCATTTTAAGAAGGCCTATGCCTGTCTTTCAATTATTTTCCCACACTCCCCTTCACTAGATATTTAGGCAAAAGCTTTATAAAATACGCTATATTCACCATTGCCACCTGAGATATTCTCCTTCCATACTCCTGAGGAGAGCTTAGCCTCTGCTGATGACCCTCCACTGAGTCATACAAATCTTCTATTGACCGAAATCTATTTATCAAAGTACTATTTATAGGAGTCCATCCACCTGGTATTGTCAGTGAATAGTAGGTTTGCATGCATAAAACTAGACTTCTGACTTTATATATATATGTATTCTATTACCCTTGAGAATTTATTCCAGGGGAAATTATATTCTCAGAATTATGCCTATATTTGAGATGTAAATAGTAACTTCCAAATACAAGAAAATAAGGAGAAAAGTTTAGAGGTAAAAGGAATATCAATAAATAATAATATTTTGTATCACAGGAAAAGTCAATACTTGACTTCTGAAGAACTGAATTTTTCAAAAAACCCTTCTCAGCTCCTAGCAGCTGTTAAGTTTAAGCTCTCTGTCCTCTAAAATGCTTCACTGACCTGAAAATCGCACTGACTACAGGTGACCATTAAAGAACAGAAGACCTTTAGGGTTTTTTCTATCCTCAAAAGTATGGAGAATTAAACTACATTTTGCAGTGTATAAGATATATATTTCCTTCAAAAATGTTAATATAAAAACTAAGGTTGACTGTAAACTGATACTACCAATATTACAACCAGGTCTTAAGTACTAGTGTCTATGGATTCCGCTATTAAAACAACAAGCAGTAAGGTCACTCAAAAAATAGTATTCTAGAATTTCATTAACACAATTATACACTTTGTGTGAAGGAATTTCTGTTTTCCTTTTGTTTGGATTGAATGATAGATCTACTTTTTTCCCCCCCACTGTACATGATGTGTATGACAGAGTTTCATATACATCGCAGTTCCTGTAAATTTGACCAACTTACTGGTGCTTACTCTTCCTACATTTCTTCAACTTTTTCATGAAAGGTTATGACATTAATATAGTGTTTATTAAGGACAAATAAAGAGTAATTACTCCTTGTAATACAATTTAGAGCAGATCTAAACTTACTGTGGGCCTATTAAAATAATGCAAAATTTGTAAAAGTGGTTTGGTACAGTTTAATGGAACAAGAACTAGAACTGCTCTTTCTTCTACTTATAGCCTTTTTAATTTAAAAATATTTATGCAAGCCACAGATATGCAGTGCTTTACCCTACCAATATTTACCTTGCATTAAAAATATCAGTTCCATAAAAATAGGAACTCAAGATAAATTGGTTAACACTTTAATCAACAACAGCACAGTAGTGTTTCATCAGTAAACATAAAATCTTAATTTTTACCCTCTTTGGAATTCTGGTTTTCATTGGATAAATTATTTGCAATGTATGTTGCTTTGCAGAGTAGATATATCCATATTCATAGTAAGAGTGAGGAAAACCAATTAACCATGTGCTCAAAACCAATTTTTAAACAATTAGTTTAGCCTTATAAATAGGCTCTACATCAAACACTTACTTTTCATAAAGAAGATCAATGCAATATCATGTTAAAAATATATCTGAATGGCATTTATTTGTACAGCTAAAGATTCAACTGATGCTATTTATGAATAATTAGTCCTTGAGTTCATTATTATGTAGATCTAAATTCTGTGAAGTATGGAAAGCAGTGAATGCCCCAAGGGGAGCAAGATCTCCTTTTTACTGCTTGCCTGTGTTTCCCAAAGGACTTTTAGCCTCTCCTGAACTCACACGCTGCACAGCTGTGAAAAGCAGAATAACCCTGTGCTTTCAGATGATGCAATGTGTATATTCTGTGTATAACAACAGACCTGCAGATTTCAGGCCTAGGAACAGACCCTATTCCAAATGGTAGTTGTATTTCCTTATTCTGGGTGCTCTGCATTTTGTGGAAGAAGTCTCTGTATTGGTCCCAAACACAGTATCCGCCATCTCCACCCACCAGTGGAGAAAACTGGTGACTCTACTCTCCTGTTTGTTTTATAAATTTAATATTTACTGAACAGCCAGGATAGGAGTTTTCTCAGCTATGCAAGTGTAGTAGATTAATAGTAAGTTCCTCGGTTGTTTTTTTTTCCTTTTTTTTGGGGATTGCACTATTCTGAGAGATGTTCAATATTACATAGTGATTGAGACGCTAAGTTAAAGATTTTATAAGGCTATGGATTTGACCTATACAGCCAGTTTCTTTGTAGTGTTTTATTTGCATTTTTAAATAAATAAAATTTATAAATTTCCTTCTACAAAGAAGCAAAATGTAAATTATATGTAAGAAACATGCCTTTTCTATCCAACCAATAAGTCCAGTATCTCCCATAGGTGCAAATATTTTGTATGTAAAAGCATACTAATATCACCTTGCTAAGTCCTTTAAATTATTATGTCAGGGGGCTTAATTTCCAATAAAGAAATATAATTGTACTCTATTTAGCAAGGGTGAGATTTTTTTCAAGCTAGTTATTGATGTAGGTTTTATTCACCAGAGACTTCTTTATGCTCCTGTGGAAGCAAATGACAAGACCTGCATTAAACCGCAACTCTGTGACGGGAAGAAGTGAACTGCTCCACCAAGAGCTCCTGACTTCCCCTTCTCTAGTCCCATTATAGTCACCTCAGCAGGGATCAGCTATAATAAATCAGCTTTGTGCTCGTTTCAGCAATGGCAAACAATAAATCACAATAATTCTTTTGCTGTTCCGAGAGATTTCAGTTCTTAGGAGATTTTTAATCACAGCAGAGAGGCAAGAGTGTTAATGAGGTCTATAAATTACCTTTAAAGAGGGTAATTATGTCCAGTGTTGTAATAAAGGCTGAGACAGCTAATATCATTAAAGCAATTAAACATTTTTTTTAGATTGTAAAGATAAATTAGAATTAAAATATTACTGTAAACAAGGGGCCCATCTATTATGAAACAATTGATTAAATAGTAGATTCAACTAATATTGCTTTGACTTATGCAGGTTCTGTGAACTTCATTCAGATTTCACAAAGTAACAAGGCTACATATTACAAATAGATTGTTATTGCATTATCATCACATGAATCAATGAACAACATCTTTACTTGCACTCTTAATTAAACTTTGTTGAATCCAATGATTAAAATTTCTTCTTAACTAGCTTGTGATAATCTCTTTTCTTACCTTTCAGCTTTCTTTTCTGTGGTCTGCATTTCTTAAAAAAGAAGAACCTCATCATGAAAATTAAATAACTGGACATCTCTGGATGCTAAGATACAATCATATTTCCATGGATACATTCATCACAAAAACATTAGCATCAGAGGAGTTTTTCTTGATGAACAGTAATAAAAACTGAATACTAAAAGAATTAATAAAGATTTACTATCTTCTATTTAAGCTATATTCGATGATAAGCTGAAATTAAAAACTCAGTGTTGACTACCCCTCTGGTTTTGTGTCCAAAATCAAAACAAAGTACCTTTTCCTTAGCCTCTGCTTTTTTGAATGATGTGATATATTGCTTGCTTCAGTACATTGGCAAACTTCATCAGCAAAAGAGAAAAAACATTCTTACACTAATTTATCTTATAGGTTTGTGGTTAGGAGATTTTTAGAAGGGGAAAAAAAATTGTTATTTTTATCAGCCCAAAGGTGATATAAAGTGTAAGTTTCTGTGTAGCTGATCTAGTAACCCTCGTGTAACTATAAATAGTTGGATTATGGGAAGCAGATACCTAGGAGGTGCAAGACACTAAGAGCCCACAAGAATGGCCTAGACACCAGTGTGTGGGCTACTTAGGGCAAAAAAAGAAAATCAGGGGGGGAAAATGAAGGGGGAGACTGTGGCAATGTCACAATTTTTTATGGAAAACTTAAATATTAACAGGGAGGGATCAAGTAAACACAAGGTCAGTCCACTAGCCCAAGAACAAAGACATTCACTTAGTAACGACAGAACAACAATGTACGTAATCCTTGTCTTCAGGAGCTGTTTCCTCGCTAAGGCAGTGCACAGACCCAGTGCACAGCACACTCTTGTTTTTTGGGGATCAGGGAATATTTAACTGGAATAATGAACAAGAGTTCATTGCTGGAAGAAATGCACTGCAAGTCCTTCCAGTTGGGCAGAGGATCCATACTGGGCTCCTGCATAAAATGGAGAGGAAAGCAGCGTCATATGATAATGACAATTTATTCCATATTTCTTCATTTTATTTACCTATATGTTTTGAAATAGTTCAGTAAATTAATTCCAAGGACAATTCATGGACATGAACACTGAGAGGTCCCTAAATCTGGAAAAGAAGTTGGCATTTAATCAATTTCCCTATTTTCAAGTCCTTCTTTTTTTTATCAGATAGTGATTACCTGCAGTGACTTCCTTTTTGAGGCCTCTTACTTCCCATCTGTACTGTTTAATGACCACAGGACATACCACCAGGCCTAGTTCTACTCTAAGGACCGAGCAGAAGATACAAGAACTGTGTAAGAATCTAATGAATATCAGAAAATACTTGTGACCTTAGTTAATTACTGGATATCTGCTTTTGTTGCCAGTTGTTTGCCAAGGTTGCATATAGGCTCTGTCAACATACTGGAAGGTTTAAATGTTTTTGCTCTTCTCAATTCTTTTTTATATGTCCGGGAAGCTGTTGGACTATGGATTATTTTTCTGTCTTTTGTTTCCAAAACCTGCCTTTTACTTGTATTATAAAACTAAACAAACTCCTTTTTTTCAAGATGAGATGCACATTTTACTCCGTGAGAGAGTTTGATCGATCTTCTATACTCTGCAGCAGCAGGTCCTTAAAAATAAAACTGTGTTTTCAAGCCAATTTATCCATGGGCATATATATATGAACACAACTTTAGTAAAACTGTTTTAAATGATGGCCACCAGATTTAATCAGGGGAAAAGTGACAGGTATATCTGAAATATATAATCTTTGTAACCGTAACTGTTAATAAAAGCCCAGGTTGAGTACTGAGGTCTACCTGTGTCTCACCTATTGTTCATCCCATCACTGAAGTACCCAAAGGAGGAATCCGGTATCTGGCCATAGACAATGGAAAGAAAGGCAAATAAGAGCAGACAAGTTCCTACCTGAGCAAACTGCTTGCTCTGTCTGTTGTCTACACAATTACATAATGTCATGGACTCGGAATTTAGAATTTCAGTTTAACAGGAAATACACTTTTTCTAGGAAAAAAATAAAGAAGAAAAACTAAGTTCAACCTTGAATTATCCTCTTAATAGCAATAAAAAAGAGGTAAGAAGAAATTACTAATGAAATATATTTATATATGTATAAAAATTGTGTACATTTTATGTAAAATTACAAAATCTCAGTTAAAAGTAGGCTATTCCTGTGAAGGGTAGAACTTTATTATTTTTTTTAAAGTATATATACTTTTTTCTGTGTAGCTGAAGTATATATTCTTTTTATTCTGTAACAGAGGAAAAATACTTTTCTGATATTATATGATTAGGAAGGTAGAGCAACAGCTGATACAATATTTCTTGGTTACACAGAGGAATATTCATCACTTTGATACTGACTCTGGGATGCTGGGTTTTAGTTCCATTACAGGTGTAGTAAAGGGTAGCAAGCACTCTCACCCAACCCTGAGTATTTTTCCTGTGTCACGTAACACAGCAGACACTTTGAGCCTGTCTCCTCTCAGGATGAAATTGCAGGAGGCTGCTCAGCATATCTAATAATTCTGAAGGAGCTCCCCCCATATTTTTTGGCTTTCTCCACCTCTTCACCAGCAATTTCAACCCTGTTTTCTGTATATGTTTGGTTATCACCACTCATTACACCCATCTAAATGTTGATAAAACTTTCCAACCCATTGAAACTTGAAAACATTCTTTAAATGAGTATAGTTCTAGCTGACCTCCAATGTGACCCTACATTGTCCTCTCCTTACCGGTGCATATATTTATCTTGTTCAAATGTCAAGAGATTTAAAGATTTCAATACTAGAGGAAAGTTTATTTAATCAAAATAATAAAATTATGAAGGAAATCGTATGCACAGTTTATCAACAAACCAAGAAGTCTGGACTCAGTAACTCCTAGTGTCTCTCCCATATCTGTGTTTCTAAGACCAAAGGTATTGATGTTTCTTGTCAGCTAAAGATTCTTTTTGTACAGGAACTGTACCTGAAAATGAACACTGTCTATTTCAGAAGTAGAAATCTGGAATAGCTCAGCAACACATTCTTTCTAGTCACTAAAGTCAGAATGATTCATGCTCTAAAACTTGCAGCTTAGGTTCCATTATGGAGCTCCTTGCTTTTGAAAAATATTTGATGACATATTCTAGACAAAACTATTTTCTTGTTTGCAGTTTGTAACCCTGTACTATAGTTTGTAATCATGAATTTCAGATATAGCTATTGCATTATTTGTGACAATTATTTCCATTAACTGTATTCTTGTGCATAATTTCTGCTTTCCAATACTAACACCTCTAATAATCATATCATAAAGACAATGTCTAGCCTATTGGATGGCCTAATCTGTTTACACACTAACTCCTTATAAAACTTTTCATACCGTATAGGATGAGAATGCTAAGGTTTTAATACTGAAAAAATTAGTAAATCATCCTTCATTTTGATAGTGGAATTAGATTTTGTTTCTTGCAGGCAGGTAATATACAACAGTTTTAAACTAAAATCTGTGTATCACATTTGAACAGATAAAAGTGATCATAGAAAATAATACAACCCACTGTTATAGATTTAATGTATAATATGCACTGAATGCTGTACATGTACCAGTGAGTAGTTACTGAAATAGTTCACATCTGCTTGGAAAACAACTATTCAATATTCTCATCATTTTAAAAGATAATTTAAATAGAACACACATGATTTATAGTTTCTGTAAACAGACTTTTCTTCTGTTCTGTAAACAGCCCTTTTTTTTTTTTTTTTCCTAAAATAAATAAGCTAAAAAGGAAGAGAGGTGAGAGATAGGTGGTGTCGAAAAGGAAGAGAGACTGATTGCTATATAGGATTTTCCAAACTAAATCTGGCAATTCATCCACCTTGTTCTGTAACCTGCCTCAAGTAGTTACTAGTATCTTGTAGGGAAAGAAAGGGGAAAAAAGCAATGCCAAGACACAACACATCAGCCTATGATGTACATTCGGTCACATCCAGAGTGATGTTTTGCAGGCTTCAATTGCTGTTAAGGCACCTCTCATTTTTAGTTTACCTAAATTGTGCAAACAAATTCAAGGTAATTAATAAACTGTAAAAATTAAGTTAATCAAACAATGCAGACTATTTCCACTTCAGATATCTTTTAAATTGCAGTCTTGCATGGAATTTGTTTCAGTGGTTGTCTGCTATTAGTCATGGACCTAGTTTGGTACTCACCTTGCTCAACTTAATGTTCAGCATTTGTTTTCTGATTATTAATTATAAATCCACAATATGACACGTGCCCCATGCATCTCACCCCATCTATATTCTGGCAGGCTGGTACACCACATCCTCATATGCACACAGCACCAAAGCAATTACTACTAAAAGCAGGTGTATTATTCATTGTGCTATGGAAAGTTTGCTTTCTGCTAGAAAGGTAATGAATACTTGAAAAGACTAATGTTAATAATATTCTGTTAACAGATCATCTGTTAGAAATACTGATTAAAGGAAAGAGTGAATGCCAGATCCACATTTGGTGCTCATTTGCATCACTCTACTGAAATCGATAACCCTACAGAAGCATCTAAATATCCAAGTAAATGGCACAGACCTTTAAGACTGGCTCTGATCTCTGATCACTGGTAAGCTGGTGCGAGTTTTCAGCTATCTCTGAAAGTACATTTGATTTTCCCCAAATGATTGTTAAAGATATATTTGAAAAACATTAATTCTGAGAATGTGCCTGAATCACAGGGCTGAGACTTGGGTCCAGATACAAAACTTCTAAAATAATCACCATTCTTTGTATACCACATTTTGGAACAAGAAAGTCTCACAGGAAAAAACCAAAAAGCAAAGAAAAGAAAACAAAACAAAATAAAAAAAAGATGACTAAGATACAGAGTATCTTACCCTAGGTGAAACTGACTTCAAAGTTCATGTTATCTTAGATGCACAGCTTGATTCTCATCTACTTCTGTATCTGTAATGTAGCACTGAAGCTCTAGAGAGATTTAATTCATATCCTGACTTGGACCACAAGTTTCAGTAAGGTCCCCTGAGATGTGAGCACCTGACAATGGTCTATGTCAGTGCTTTGACTTTCATTTGAATGGATTGTGGACCAGGACACAAGGGTGAAAAGTGGACTCCTGCTCAGGAGCATTATTCCCTTTATTCCAAAGGACTATTTTCAAAACATGGAAATAGATGGCATTGTTTATGAGAGGTCTCTCTTTTGATAACTAACAGATTAGATTCTCTTTATGAACATGCAAACGGATTTAAAAAGAGACACTTCTTGTTAGGTATCTCTCTGGAAATTGAAAAAAAAAATGTGAAAGTAGCAAAACCTATAATAAAATAATGCAAAAAAAGGAAAATTTTGTGAAAAGTTGTTAGCAGCAAGCAGAAAGATTATTCAAACAATTCCAGACATAGTCACAAGCTCATGCAACAGTTAAAAATGGATAATTTAAAGTATTGTTCCAATTCCTGAAGGACTATATTTAAGTGCTTACCTGCATTTATAGCTTTGTTTTTGACTAGTGTATTTTAACGTGGCACTAGATTAAAACAACAAAACAAAAAAATGCTGGACAGGTTCCCAAACTTTCCCAAATACTCAATTCTAAATTGTGAGTACCTTGGAGACAATTTCAGGAATGTAAGACTGCATAAATATTTCTTGAAGAGAAGTTATTAATATGTTTTAATTAAGTTCTGCTTAATTTGATTAAGTCCTGCAAATGGATGATATGTAGTTATTTTCTTTTACATTTTCAAAGCTGACCATGTTCCTTCCTGATGTAATGAACACATGTACTCAAGGGAAAGAGCCTGAATTTCCCATTTTTCCTTCTTATTCTCATATTAGGGGATTTTTAGAGACATAAATCATTTTTGTGCGCCTTTTTGCAGCTTATTGGTCAATGCCATGAGACCTTAAGATGGCATAAATCATTGTGTGGATATTTATTGTGTTTAATGTTGAGAGTCCAGAATTTTGTACAAGTTCTACTGTGACCTTCAAATAGGATAGATTTCCATGTCAGATTTTAGGGGAAATACTAAGTAGCTGACAGTGTTTCTTCATGCAGGAAATAAAAACAAATACCCAACGAAGTCCTGAGGATGTAAATGTTTTATAACATTGAATGGAACTACTCATGTGAGCAAAGTTATACACACGCTGAAATGGCTAAGAGTGGGAAACTAATTCATCAAGTCATTATTTTTGCTGCAGTTCTGCCAAAATATGAATGCAATTCAGTCATTTCTTCATTTAACAGTCTGTGGAAGGAAAGCTCCCCACCTTGTTCAGTGGGAAAAGGACAATTCCCAAGAGTAGTCATTTGGCATACTTGTTGTCATCTACAGCCATGAAAAAATAATTTCTTAGTTACACAGGAAAAAAATCCCAACAATTTTTGCGTATTCATCTGTGGTCATCAACATGTTTTTCTAAGGTAAAGCTTAAATCCTCATTTCCTTCAAACATACTGACAAGGTAACATGATCTCTAGAAATACAAACATAGAGAAAAAAAACATATATAAGTGCATTTCTCCAAATTATTGTGAGTTTTATTTTATATTGCCATGTGTTCTCAGGGTTTTCACTCTGTTGGCATTTTTTAAACACCAGAAAATTTTGTCAAAAAATAATTCAAAAGTTTTCAAAAGCTTTCCAGGGTAGGCACCCAGTGTTAACTGTACCTTGACCAACATCTGAGTTTGCCTCAAAGCTGGAAATTAGGAAATAATTATTTTAAAATCAATATAAACTCATTTTGTAAGTTTTTGTGGCTGTCATAATTTTTCACATATACTGGTTAATGTTTTTAATACTTTACAAAAATACTGAAGAATATCTGCCAAAAGATCAGTGGAGCAGGGAAAGGATTCAGAGCTAAAACCCCTGCAGCCCATGGAGGACCATTGTGGCGCAGAGACACCCCTGCGGGCCATGGAGGAGCCCGTGCTGGAGTCGGTGGATGCTTGAAAGGAGGCTGTGACCCTGGGGGAGGCTCAGGATGGAGTGGAATCCTGCAGGAGACCTGTGGACCCTTGGAGAGGCAGACCCACGCTGGAGCAGGTTTTACCCGAGTGAGAGCTGTGGCCCTATGGGGGGGCCCACATTGGTACATCTTGTCCATGAAGGACTGTACCACTATGGAGAAGTGACCCTCGGGACAGCAGATGTGGAAGAACTGCTGCCCGAGGGGTGGACTCACGGTGGAGAAGTCTGTCTCCTGTGGGAGGGACCCCACGGAGCAGGGGATGGACTCAGCTGTGGTCCCCTGTAGACCGTGGTGAAGGCTGTGGTGAAGCAGAATGTCCCTCTGCAACCCATGGAGGCCCATTGGGGTGCAGGGACTCAACCTTTACTGCACCCCATGGATGAGTGACCCCGAGGAGTGGGGGAACTCACTTTGCAAGCAGCAGCAACTGCAACCGACTGCAACCCCCCATGGACAGAAGGAGGGGTGGGGGGAAAAGTGTGTGTGTGTGGTGTGTGTTTTAAGACTGTTTTATTTCTCACTCTTTAGCTTAGCTTTTATCCTGTTAGTAATAAATTTTAGGTATTATCTCACTTTGAGCCTGTCTTTGCCCGTAAAGGTAGTAAGTGGATGACCCCTCTCCCTGCTGCCTAGTTGCAGAAAGGGATTTAAAGAGTCTATGGAAACCAGCCAGGGTCAACCCATTACAGATGTGTATTATTTGATTAATATTATTCAATTTCCTTTGATCAAATCCATATAAAATTAGCCTTCAGAAGGGTCTGTATGTCTAGGGACTTTTTTTGCCTGGGAGGCAGATTATACTGCCATTGGATTCAGGCTGATATGCACTAAGAATTCTTCAGTTCTGCATTGCTACATCAAGGCTGAGGTGTCCAGGGTTTCTCCAAAGAAGGCTCTTCCTTACTTTGTTGGCAGCCTGTTGGATCATTATGGAAAAATATCAGAATATAAAGACAGCTGCCAGAAGTGAGAGAGGAGAGAAAACTTGAATGCTTTGAAGGAAAAGGAAGCAAGCATAAGAAATAAAGGCTTTATAAGAAAATGTGATTAAGAATCAAAAACAATTACACAGAAGCAAAGGTGAATCAAGCTATAACATAGGAACAGTTCTTCTTCTTAGTTGTCTTTTATGTTTGAGTTAAAAAAATCCCATTCTAAGAACCTGAGTGCAGACTGAGATCCAAGGTGTGGGTACTTTTGTAACATGTAACAATAGTTTGATTCTGCACTGAAAAAAATCTGATGTTCAAGTGGTTTGGCAAGGTCATGGTGTTTTTCAGTTCCTCAGTACCCTCTGAATTCTTTGCAACTCAGAACACTGAGAAAGTGAGATTATTAATCTTCACAACAACGAGTGACTCTGAATGTTATTGCATTACTGTGTTTATGAATGTTGGACAGTTATTTTTTTTCATTCATTACATACAAATATTCAGATGTAAGGATGGCTGACACTACTAACTTTCTGGAATTTCTGTATGTTCTTTTTCAAACTTTGATCATGCTTTAGCGACTCCCCTGTGCAGCCATTTAATAAGACCTCTTCTGTAGTTTACAGCCAATTTTATCAAAAGCCTTATTTATCTTCCTAGAAAATGAGAACAGCCTTCATCTGTGGAAAGCAGTAGATGGGAAGTAAGTTGTCTGACAGTAGCCAGCAAGAGTTAAAGAGATATATAGCTCCTGCGTGTAATTTACTGAGGACAACTCTCAATGGTTTACTAAATGGTTACTAAAATTCTTTGTTTAAGCACAATTAATGCCGAAAGCACTGTTTTCACATGACTGGGTTCTGCAGCAGCTATTAACATTATTATTCCAAAACACCAAGGGATTAACACAGTGCTCTGTAAGGAATGATGCATCTTTCTGATAGTCTGTAATTCTAGCATTTCAAGATACTGGAGACCACTTTCAGGTACCTTAATGATGTGAGCAGACCTTGAACAGCTCATGGTGGCAGGTGAAGTTTGCTGCCAGAGCCATTGAAAATACAGCAAAGTTTGAGTAGGTATTCAACAGAAAATCAGCTACTTTGAAAAAAAATGATAATTAAATTTCAAATTCTGAATTCCTCCAAAACATTTGGACTCATTTTACAAGCATGAAGTTTGAAAATTCAAGGCAAAACAGTCACAGGGGTTGCATGCCCAGACTGAGACTGTTTGAAAGCTCCAAGTGTGACTTTTCTCTGTCACCATTCAAACACCGGCTTCTGACAAACAGTGGCTGGAGGACCGCTAGAAAGAAAGGATGTTGAGCGCTTTGCTCAAGGCCACAGAGGAAAACTCAGCGTAAGAATCTGAAACAAGAAACATTTATCTATAAAAAAACCAAAACCCACCAAAACTAACTCTCCTTTGTCTGTCCCTTTCTGTGTTGCCAGAGGCCATCTGTGACATAAAGCAGATGCTTTTACATCCATCGAGAAGGCCAGATGCAGAAAGGTAATGAATAATACATCATTTTCTTTTATAAAGATTCATACTCTCCTAAAGAATTTGAAAAGATTATTTGATTAGTGTTCATAACAGTCCTGTGAATTAGACAAGAAAGTAATACCATAATCATTACTTGACAAATGCTAAATGATTTGCTCTGTGTCACAGCAGGGAAGTCTGTGTGAAATTAGGGGAGAAAAACCATGCCTTCCCTGCTTTGCTCTTTCAAGCCTTCTATTCAGTTCATTAGATAAAGCAGTGCTCGATTTTCATGTCTTTAAACTTTGTAAACATCAGACAATAGAACTATTCCAAATCTAGCCTGAGTACTCAAGCAGAAATGAACATTAATTAAGAGCAAGAAATCTAAGTAATGTATTGTAAGGTCTCTTAATTCAGCTCTTTCAGAGGATTGTTCACCACAGCAGCTAAGACTATGACTACAAAGAATAGCCCAACAAGAAACACAAACCAGTAAGCGAAAGGCTGCTGCAGACAAAGTGAAGGGACCAGTCCTGCCTACACTCCCTTTGCAGGGCACTTTCTTTCCAAAGTCAGAAATTTCTTTAAGATCTTACACAGGTTTTTTTCTCACTTTTTTCACTTTGTCACAAAGGGGTTCTAATACCACTGCAGTTATAAATTCTTCTTTTCTCACTTGTTTTTCAAAGCTTTGTCTTCTCCAGTCCACTTGTTGTACATTTCACTACAACTTTGTGTACCAAAATCAAGCAACGATGGGTCAGAGAAAGTTAATAAAATGCTATATTGCCTGCTTTTTACAAGGTGTGATGTGTGGCATACTCATTCAGGAGCCACATAAGATTTAAATGTCAGCAAGAAACAGATTTCAATGGTGGTGTAGAATTTTTTTAACCCAGAGGAAGATTGGTTTTAGTTCTCTTCCCTAAACAGTTCATAACTCTGTTTCCTCTACAATCAGGTTTTCAGCTCTCTTCAGGAACTGATAGCAATTCACATTTGAAACATTTACATTGGAGAGAGTTGAACCAATGTAGCTAAAATAACAAGGACTGCCTAGGTACCTAATTTCTCACCTTTTGTGATTTAATTTTTTTTCATTTTTGAACTAATGACGCACAGTCAGGGTCAGACTGCTAGCGTTATTATTATTAGAAAAAAAAAGATGCACGCAGCCCTGAAAATAACATTATTTCTAGTGTTATTTCCCAACTTCTGAGGAAAGAACAAAAATAACTTGTTCAATATACCCTGTTCAATACTGGACACCTATTTTGCCCCCAGACAACATTATATAAACATTCTTGCTGTGAAATACCTTTAAAAAAATCACCTTTTAATAAACACAAAAGATATTTAGAAATAGAAAAAGTAGTCAAATAATATTAGGAAATCATATGTTAGTAGCTTACACAGAAAAAACAAATTATTCACATTACTAGTAGCCATACCATAAAACATTCCCTAAAAGGTCTTCAAATATCAGTCAGGCCATAGACTCGGATTAAAAAGAATGCATTGAAAAACAAAATTTAAAATTCAAGTTTTATCGTTTCAAAATGTGAAATGGAAAAGGTGAAGAATTTGTCTGTTTGTCTGCTGTTTCAACGAATGTCCACACAGAGTATAGCATAGCAATGCTTGCATTAGCTCCAAATGAACAGACTACTTGACTGGGTTACAATCAATGGATTTTATTTCCCCAAATTTGAGTTAAAGGGATAAGAATATTTTCTTCACAGTATACAGAAAGGAATACATGCACAGCCTTTAACTGGAAATCACTAAGCTTCTGTTTACAGGTTCTTTGTCGCTACAAAACTAGATCACGTTTCTTCAAGGGATTTTGTCATAAAGCACACAGATGCACTCTTTAAGAAGATCCATTTGCTGCTGTTCCCAAACTTAAATCACAAGGGTAAGCTACTTGTAAGGAGAAACTGATGAAATGCATTTCTCCACTTTCATTTCCTTCTGAGCTCTTGAATCTCTTCAGATTAGGATAGAATCCACTGGAGTAGGATAGTTGTGTCAGATCAATGTGTGCTTCAGTGAGAAGCAATTAGCACCACATCAAAGAACAAAACTCACAGCCTAAAAGGTGCTTTGCACCCTGTCTGGGGTTGTGTGCGCAGCACTTCGATGCCAGCCTATACTTCCCCATCAGAAACTCTGCGCTTAAAATGTCACGACATTCTATTACAAAATACGGTTTTATGTCTGAAGTCTAAAATCTATTAGTCCTAGCTCATTCTGCCTCTATTCTACAGGAGGGAAGAAAGAGCTTTATCTCTGCAAGACATCTGTAGATCTGAATGCATTAATGGAGTGTGCTTCTTTATGTATGCTTTTGTATTTAGAGTTTCCACACCAATTTTTCTAAAGTCAAGATTCTAGACAGAAATGTCTCAACTGTTACTCAAATTGGGGTCACAATTTGGGAGCTGTGGAAGGATTTTAAGGAATTAAAAAGTTCTTATTTTAAGTAATGTCAGAAGCAAATAAATATTTCAATAAGATCTTTTGGAGAAACTGTGCTGCTATCAGCAATTGAAGGTATTTAATTGTTCCCTGGTTCTCAATAAGCACATGTGTCATGGAATTACACATTTTAGGATTCAGTGGAAATAAGCTGCAGTGAGCTGTTTCCTGATTACTACAGACTGTTGTAGCAGTAAAAGGATTAGTGATAGACTCTCACAGAGGTTATGTTTATGGGGAAAAGAAAAGGAAAAGAAGAAAGAGTAAGAAGAAAACAAAAGGGAAGAAAGGAAAAAAATAAAATAAAAAAACAAGAGAAGATTTTTGTTGTAATTGTTCCTATAAAATGAATAAATTATAACATATTACAATACCTGCTGGTATTTAAATGAGTAGTAATTAAAGAATTTTTCTCCACGGACCCCTCTTGTCGTGGGGGAGAAGTTTGCGTGCCCATATGAGGCTGTGAGCTATGCTGGCGGTGTTATATGCCTCTGGTAGGGTCTCCCATGCTAGCCAGGTCTCAGCTGAAGGATCAGACAAAGTGTGTCCATGGGCAGGATGGGCTTGCTGGCCTCCCGGCAACCATCCTAGGAGAAGGACAACTCTAATTCCAAACCCAGGCAGACGGAGCTTGCTTAGCCCTGTAAGGCCATCCATCTAAGGGAAGGATACTCTAACTAAACCTACATCCTGAGGACTTCGCTGCCACCGTCCAAGCTTGCTAGGCCCTGGCAGATGAACCTTAGGACTAAAGGGTGGGGCCAGTTACGCACACGCTGCGCCTCACCTAAAAAATCCACTGCGCAGGCTCGAAGGATTCACCCACATTTGCAAAGCCCTGCAGTGACAGGCGAGGGACAAAACGGCAGGTGAGAAGGTGTTCCAGAGAAGGTTTGGGAGGGGCTCTGAAATTGAAACTAAGACACCATTGTAAGCTTAAAGCAACAGTATTTTGCTACCAGAGATGGCCAAGTAAACAGGAACTCGAGGGAGAGAGAGAGGGAAAAGGAGGGAAAGTAAGCCCTGCATGTATAAACACCCAACTTGCCCAGGTGTTATGAGCCCCAATGCCCAGACTTCCCCCTGTATACTTATGCGCTACTCCCAGTTACTATACATACCTACTCCTATGCCCAGACTCCCCTGTATGTTCACCTACTGCCCACAGTTTCTATACATACCGATTCCAATGTAGTCAAGATCCCCAGTATGACCAGCTGCTGCATCCTAGGACTTTGGTAGACTCAACACGCTTGGCGGGCATCCACGTGGGAGACAACGTTGTCCTTTGTACCAGCACATACCTCCACATTGAGCAGGACCTGTCTGCTTTTTACGCACTTTGCCGATGACATCTCACCTGGGCTGGTGTGGCCAGCACCACCCAGCAAGAGGCCTTAAGTCGCTCCCTCCTGTTATGTAAGGAGTTCTTCTCCGCATGTGTGAGTACATTGGAATTTCCTTGCACCTGCATGGTGCATCCCAGAGGGTCCCTCTAAAATGGGTCTGGGGGTTTACTTCATCACCCTCCTCTTCACTTTCTCCTCCAAATGCCCTCTAAGGGCCATCAGCCAATGGTGAGGGCCCAATTAATTTTAGTTTATACACAAATGTTCCCTCCAAGGCCAAAGTTCTCCCTTATCAGCACTTATTGTCTCCTACTTGGCAGGAAAAGAATAAATTTCTCACAGTTGGCTGGGCCAAACACAGAACAAAAAAACATCAACATCTAGTCCATCCTGAATACAGAAGGTGCACTTGAAGCTGCAGACCCAATCCTGCATGCAGGTGGTTCAGAACATTGGTTGCCCAAGACTGACCCGGAGATGACAGTCCTGTTCGGCAGCATGCTGAATGACGAAGTGGTCTTTTCCAAGGAGAGCACTGCTTGCTCCACACGGAGTGGGGCCTAGAAAAGGTGGCCTAACCAAAGCTCATCTCCACTCTTCACTCAGGTTGGTGAGCTGCGACCAATGGACATCTTCTGTTGCGGTCAAACAAAGACAAAGAATCAAAGGCATACACCTGCCTCCAAAGGTGTGTTCAAACTAACACTCGCATGTTGTAACAGCAGAACCATGCTTGATACTGCCAATAGTGGAGGTCCTGAGTGTCGTTCTGCTCTAATTGCCCATGAACTGTCACAACTCTACATTGACATTACTGCTCTCAGTGAAGTTCATCTCCATGACGTAGGCAGCCTTAAAGAACATCATGCCGGCTACACACTCTATTGGTCAGGCAAACCCAAAAACCAAAAGTCACCTTTCAGGAGCTGGCTTCATGATTAGAAATGCCATCATCTCCAAANTTGGTGACTTCAATGTCAGAGTAGGTGAGAACTCGGAAGTCTGGAAAGGAGTACTAGGCAAGCATGGTGCTGGAAACTGCAATGACAATGGACGCCTCCTGCTCGAGTTTTGTGCAGAGCAAAAGCTCACCATCACCATCACTATCTTTCAGCAGAAAGACAGCCTGAAGACCACCTGGATGCATCCTCGATCCAAGCACTGGCACCTCATCGACTATGTCTTAGTGCAGCAGAAAAATGTTTGCGATGTCTGTCATACCCGAGTGATGCCTAGTGCAGAATGTCAAACAGACCACCGCCTTGTGCATTGCAAACTAAACCTCCACTGCTACCTGTGTATGTTTCTGCATCAAACTGGTTAATGTGTCACCCATTCTGTGATACATTGATTCATTCCTCAATACCAAATGAGATGCAAAATTATGTTAAGTCTTCATCAACTACTATATTTAATGTAAAATTCTATTTCTGCATTTCTATCATCTTTCATTGTCCAAGTTTTTGATGAGCACTTTGCATATAAATCACACATAAAAAAAAAGAAAGCTTTCCTTATAAAGCAGAGTCTGAGCTGACCTAATCAATAGCTATTGCTGCCATACACTATAAAACTTGCCTGATGACCTACATGATTCCCTTTATACTATAAACTGTCTGGTATAACATCATTATCTTTCATATGTGTTATACGTGTGAAAAAGAAGAACAATGGCAAGAATTAATAGCAGACAAATTTTTGTTTAAAAGTGTGTACTGGTTGATTCACCTAAGTCAATACCCAGTTTCTTTTATAATTACTGATGCCAGAAATTACCTATCTATATAGAATTGACCATGAAAAAATTATATTATGAAAGTGCACAAATTCTGTGCAAGTGTTATACTATTTTCACTATATTCATATCCATCAACACTTAAAATTCTTTTTCATATTCTTCCTCCAACTCAGTGTAGATTTTCATTCCCTAAATGCTGTTTGTTTTCCTATTTCATCATCTAATTTTGTAAACAGCACATACTTAAACTTCCTCATTATACAGTAGTTCCTAATACCACACTGCTGCCTCTGAGGTCTCGGATATAGTTATCCAAGAATTTCATCAATATGAAGAACTTTATGTGTAAGTAGAAATGTATATGGCTTTCTTGTAAATTCTATATGCAAAAAACTATTAAATTGCACAGTATTTCCTGTAGTAATATTTGTTTCATTCCTAGAATTCCAGTAAATGCTTTTTCCTTCTCTGTGTTACAAATGAAAAGTGTCTAAAAGGACAATTACTTAGTGATTAGTTACTGAAGTAAATAATGACAAAAAAAAGATGGAAAAAAAAGGGGAAAAAACATAATATGCAATACTATCTAGTACCTAAGTCTCTTTATTGGATATCCAAAGTGCAAGGTGTGGCTCAAAAGACTGTAATCTCTACTAAACTCCAGGTGGAATCATGGTTCCCTTTTTTTAAATACAATTCTTAATCTTAATTTATAAGGATTTTTTTCCTGAATAACTAAAATCTCAGCACTTTAATATTCTCGTTAAGGGTCTTTAACTTCTGAAATAACTGTTTTAGCTTTTCCTCCCTCAAAGTAATAGATAGCTGAAATAAGATGTTTATTCAGCCAGAAACAGAAATAATTCTGTCTGGAAATGAAAAATTGTGCAGTCTGCCTTTGTGTGATCTGTTAGTTTTGTTAAACATAACCCTGAAAAACGCTTCCAGCAGGTATTATAAACTATGGAATGGAATAAATCAAGAGTGTAGCCATGGTCTCACAGCTTGAACATGGAAAATTATGTCATCCAGATAATGTAAATAGATTGCAAATAGCACCAGACACAAGTAAGATTGCTGTGGAATAGTAGTTATCATTTTAAAGGGCAGAGATGCATTATTCCTGCTGGAAGCAAGAACCTGAAAGTGATTTGTCAATACCAAAGAACTCATAAGAAAGATTGTTATTTCTTCCCTCCATCAAAAAGCTAATTGAAACAATTGTCACTGAACTGTTAATGGCTTGCCCTGCAGGGACATGTCACGTGGGGTTTGGTCTTCGGAACCCTCCTTCAAAAGATATGACACTTTAATTGCTGATGAGTAAAATTCTATGGGTGAAAATGAAGAGGCCCTTTTTACATTTCCACACAGAAGAAACATCTCTTACAGGAGTGTGTAGCATTTAAACCTATATTTAAACTAATCCAATATGAAGAAGTTACTATTGTAATAATACAAAAGGAAACCAATTCTTTCTGATTCTTTACTGTTAAAATCCCTCAAGTTATCATATTCCCATCAGTTCCCTTCCCCATGGAAAACTCCTTCTCAAACTCTCCTTCAAAGAGCATATCTTTGACTGTGGAGTTTTTCCAGTAAAAAGGTCTCCTCAGAATTAATGCAGCTATCAAATAATTTAGAATATTTCAGAAGTCATTGCTAATTTAGAAAGGGCAGGAGAAATTCATTGATTCAAAACAGAGCCACTCACCCACTTCCCTACCAGTGGGATCAGGGAGAGAATCAGAAGGGTAAAATCTAGAAAACCCATGGGCTGACATAAAGACAGTTTAACAGGGAAAGCAGAAGCCATGCATGCAAGCAAAGCAAAACAAAGAATTAGTTCATTGCTTCCCATGGGCAGGCAGGGGTTCAACCACCTACAGGACAGCAGGATGCCATCATGCGAAACAGTGACTTGGGAAGACAAAAGCCATCACTCCAAACGTCCCCTCTTCTTCCTTCTTTCCCCCAGCTTTGTATAGCAAGCGTGATGTCATATGGTATGGAGTATCTCTTTGGGTCATCTGGGGTCAGCTGTCCCAGCTGCGGCTCTTCCCAACTTCCTATGCACCCTTAGGCCCCTCACCAGAGTGGCAGTACAAAAAGCAGAAAAGGTCTCGGCTCTGTGTAAGCCCTTCTCAGCAATAACAAACACATTTCTATATTATCAACCCTTTTTTTTCAGCACAAATCCAAACACAGTCCCATACTAGCCACTGTGCAGAAAGTCAACTCTACCTCAGCGAAGACCAACATAGATATATGTGTAGATATCCAAACATATGTTAGTCAACAAGGTTATGAGTTACAATGTATGCATGCAATATTTTAGAGAGGTTGGCAACAAACATACGCCTGTCAAGTCTGTTAATGTAATAAACACAGTTAATATAATAAATACAATAGTCAAAACTCTGATACATAAGTTTCTTTGAAGATATTATCATTTCAAAAGTAAAAGTGAGATCTGTGCTGTAATTAGAAAAGACAGGCAGAAGAAAAAATGGAAAAGTGATGAAGAAAAAGGTGTAATAGGACACCTCTATCTGTCATGTTACAATAAGAAACTATGTTTCCTTTGCACATGAAGGGACGTTTTTTTTAAGACTAAGAATAATTTTATACTATCATCAGTAAGAAAGAGAAGGTTTGAGATTCTTGCTCCCATATATACATAGGTATCTCAGATAATTGCATAAGTCCTTCAAAGGATGCTAAAATTATCTTCTTAATGTGACGTAACTGGTGATGAGGCATTCTAGCATTAATGCAGAGATTCCCATCTTTTAAAAATTTCCTGCACAGACATCTCCTTTACAACCAAAGATTACATTTGGATGCATTGAATTTAAGTCCATGTAATTCTGTTAACATATTCTGCACTTCTATTTAAAACCAGGTACATAGGAAAAAAAAAAAAAAAAAGACGGCTGTTTTGGTTTGAGTTGGGTTTTTTTATTAAAGGTGTTTGGGAAGCACAGAACAAACTGTTTATGCCCAATAGATCAAACACTTTAAAAGATCCATACATGCAAACAGAAAAGTATAACTCTGAGGAAAAGAATCTGGGAGCAGGAGTCTCAATAAAGAAAAGAACTGAAAACTGATGGTTTCTGGAAAAGCCCTCTGCTCTGACCTGTTCTTTTTTTCAGCCAATATTAAGAAGCATTGACAAATTTAACCTTTTATATGTGTTTATCAGAGACCTGCCTTAATGACTATTGATTATTTTCCGAATTAATTCTGTCTTCTAGGATGTGACCTAACTGTCCAAAAAAAGGGTTTGCTTCGGTGAAAAATAAGCAAAATATATGCATAATAATTTTAAATGAAAAAAAAAAAACAGCCTTAAAAAGAGAGAATGGTTGAAAGGCCCAGGAAAAGTAACAAACAGCAGTGGTTAATATTTCTGTGAACAGCTACAGTGTTCATCTTAGCATACCATAGAAATTACTTAACTCTTAAATTACAATTTTTTAAAAACAATGTTGGGGAGTATTTATATATATATTAATAAAATATAAAAAGTAATGCTATTAAAACTACTGGGTGATTTATGATAACATATTCATAAATTAATTAAGCATAATTAGCATTAAATATATAGGTATAATTTAGATGTTAATTAATTTTGTTTCCCTTATCTTACAAGAGCATATGTGGCATGTCTTGCAGCAAAAGATGTTATACTGAAACATCCTCTGGAAAGAAATATGTTTTAAAAAACCACAGAGATGCTCATAAATGCTTTCTAAATACATTTTTCCATACTAAGAGATCCAAAAACACAACATGTAATTCTTATTATATTTGGATCAATGGTAAGTGTATGCAGAAAAGGACGTGATCTTCTGACTCTAAGTGATCAAAGGAAAAACTGGTTATTCAGTCTCCAGATGCCAGTTAGCATCTGTACCCTGACATTGCTTTTGTCTCAAATCTTTTTTAAAAGCTATTTCTATTGCTGCCCTTTGTGCAGTCAGTCACAATGGAATAATGCTCACTAGAATGTCAGGTCTCCTGAAGTGTTTGCACATCCCCCACAAAGAAAGTAGAAGTAAACAACCTTCCATAAGTATTATGTTTTGCTTTCTCAGACTGGAGTTTAGAAAGGCATTTCAAAAATTAATTGAAACGAAGATCTGTAAATAAAGGAAATAATATTGAGACTTCTTAGCTTTTCTGCATTTACTTTAAAATAACAAGATGAGGGAGGCCAACAATTTTTTTGAGCAGAGTTTTTTTTTTTTGTGAAGATATCTACTGAGCCTAAACTTCCTGAAAGTATTTGAGTAATACTCCGGTAGTTCTCAATCCCAATTACCATTTAATACATGAAAATAGCATTCTCCCAAATTTGCATGTACAAGAGAGATGGGCAGAAAATAGATGATGTTTCCATTCATGGACTCTGAACTGTCAAGTAACTGAAGAAAAGAAGGTTTAAGAGCTAAGAATCCATTACATGTAGGCAAATTTTAATTAAACATCTTAACTAAGACTCATCAGGACACTGACTAGTCCTTCGTCACATCCTTAGTTCAGACAAGATTCTCATGAGTAATTTGCTTTTGTTTGATGACAATGGATTCACTATTATTCTTATGGGTCATTATGTGCTTAAATAAAACAGTTTATTCCCATAAGAATATGAAACACTTCTTTCATGGAAATTTTTAATTCAAAATTCAACCAGAATTGTGCACCAGAGAAAACACATAAATAAAATGATTTTTAAAAATAGCATCATCTAGAGTGTTTTTATACAAGTCATAAGAATTGGGCTACCCACCAGGAGCAATGTAAGAATCAGCGGGTGCAGAATCTAGCAGTGTCCATAAAAATAATTAAACTTTGGGGATGGCAAAGTCATGGATATATGCAGTAGCACTGCAGTGTATTTTATATTAATGCAGATTTAAAACATGAAATATGGTGAGAGGAAATATTTCTTTTTAACCTTGAGGTCTGAAAAATGATAATTCAACTTGATAACCATTTTGCTGCACACTGTATCAGGCTACAAGCCAGACATTTTATATTAAATGAGGACATATTTGCATAAAATTGTCAGGGGTTTTTTTGTTTGTTTTTTTATGGAAGGGACTTGGAGGAACATGTTCTTAGGAAATATTGTGTATACAGAAAGGAAGGAATATACTTAACATTTTGAAAGTCTACATGAGTTTACAATATGTAAAGTACTTTAAAAAAGTCCTTTTTTTAACTTCTGTTTGCTTCCCTAAAGCATTCGAAAACACATTTTTTGTGACTATTCAAGCTGAACAAAAATAAAAAAGTCAGTGTTAAATTACACTTCTTTTATTCCTTCTGTCCCATAGTGATCTTTTTTATCAATCAGTGTTTCTAAAAAAATTGCAGTTTGATGGCAAAGAGAACTCAGAAAGTCATTTCAGACAAACCTCCAAAAAGAGAGAGTTATTGTCTTAGTTTAGGGCAAAGCCAAAACAATTTTGAATGCCTTTCTCAAGAAAAGATCACGCCTCTTTTAAATTTAGAACAAAATTTTAATTTGAAGGAAAAATGTAGAGGAGAGATAACAGTTCTTAACTACTAAATATGGTTATATATGCATATATGAACCACCAGAACAGAACAGATAACAACTCTATAACCAAAAACCTCTGAACAATGAGTCTCTGGAGTGACGGAGTGAGAAGTTCTCCCGCAGGTGACGTGCTCTCCTTTGTTCTCCGCCCGGAAGGTGCTGGCTCAGGCTGGGCAGAGCGTGGAGTCAGGCCGGGGGCTCCCCGCCGCCGGCGCTGTCGGTGCCCCGAGGAGGGAAAAACACAATCCGCTGCCACTGCCAGGCGATGGTGAGTCTGAAGCACAAGGACAAACCGGGCCAGGAACGGGAGACAGGGGAAAGAAGCCAGAACCCGCAGGAGTTCCCCTCCAGCCGGTCCACACTTCACCACCGCCGAAGCTGAGATGAGGTGTGTCGAGCCGAGCCGAAGAGAGCCGAGCCCGAACGGAGTCGAGCCAAGCCGAAGAAGTGAAGTGAAGGAGCAAAAAAACCACTCCCCAAACAAAAAACAAAGGAACTGTCCTTGGAGCCATCAAGGTGGAATTTGGATAGTTAGCTAGGCGGAGGCAGTGTCAACCCCCCAAAGGTCGTGTTAACAGGAAAGGAAAGAAAAAATCCTATCAAAATCTAAAACTATAACAGTTATGAAGTGCCACAGAAGGAGCAGAACATCTGAACACATAAGTGGCCTTTCTGATATAATTTATTACAAAGCACTTAGGAAAGTTAACATGAAAGAACATAAAAATTATTGCAAGTGAACAAACTAGTAAACCAGTATATATGGCAATTTTCCTTGACAGCAAAGATAAACAAGGAATTGGAAGTATTTTCTTTCTTTCTCCTTCTCTTTCTTCTTCTTCTCACTAAAGAAAATATAAGAAAAACTCAAGTATATTTAAGTTTGATTTATTTGTAAAATAAGTTATATTTATAAAACTAGTACTGAGATTGTTAGATCATGGAAGACAGTGATGAACTAATTCTAAGAAACAAATTTGAAAATTATAAGGGGAAATAAAAGTACTTGAAGAGATTTTCTTTATTCTTCTATAGAAAGTAATGAAAATTCAGTGAGTCAGAAGGAACTGTTTTTTGAAGTACACTTGACCCACCTGACTGAGTTTCAATCTTAATTTTCTCTGGTCTGAAAAGACACCTGTGTTCCTGGTTCACCTGCTTTCCATGTCCACATCTGTCTTTCATGTAAGTTTACCTACTGGGGCACCTGTATCATTATCAAAATGCAATTTTCTTTCTTTTATTCTGTTCTCTACAATTTTACTTTATTTTACTTTTTTTGGAGAAAGTGGTAACTAAACTACTTAGTACCCAAACCACGCCTCATTTAGAATATTATTGATTCTTTCTTGAGCAGAAAGTAGAATCAGATCTCTGCCAAATTATCTTGCATTTCTAATACCTAAAAATATCTCAAAATTTATTTCACAGTTCCTTCCTTATTCTTCACAGTCTGTTTTGTTCTGTGATTACTTTATCTTCTGATACTGAGCCATTTGTGACTTCCAACCACAGTAGGCAGTTCCATGTCTTTTCATTACCCAACTCAGTGTCATTCTTTATGTTTCAGAGATAAAACAATGTTTCCCTTTGCTTATGGCCAGCTTTAAAGACTTTCTATACCTTTACTAGTTTAGGAGGTTGAATTTGTATTAGGAAAATTTACAGACAAGGTTTAAAAAAAGATGAGGTTGCAGCATTCTAGAAGACACTCTATACACAAAGAGGGGGCTAAGACCAGGTAAGGAGGCAACTAAATCAAAACAGAGACACCACTTTCAAAACTTACCTCTAGTCATTATGTACAGTTGCCTTTCCTGTCCTTAAAATTTGTCTTATTGCAACTATCTATAAATGTATTTAGTCACACTTTTATCACTTCTAAATCTTGCTGCCTTTTTGCTAGGTTTAATCAATCAATTTTTATGCCACTCTTCACTATTTCCAAGAGCAAATGTCCCATGTTACTCTTTTAGATATCCTTTGTCCCTAATCATTGCTGTTCTCCACCTAACTGTGCAAAATATGTATTGTCATGCCTTTCAAGAATCGCTTTAGAAAACAGTATTTCAGGTATCGCAGTTCTATTCTATTAGATAATGAATAGTAAAGAAGAAATAAAGAGGAACTGCTGTTTCTCCAGGTTTTCTATTAAGCAGTCCAGACAAAAACTTAAATCAATTTGCTGCACTGAAAACATAGGGAAAATATTCATGCCTTCCATGAAGAATTATGATATTACAGCAAAGAATAGAAATCCTACTATGGATAAACACAGAGATTAATAAGCCTCCCAGCTCAGAAACTCTTTCTGCTGTGGAACAATTTGGCACAGCACTGTTGATGATTAAGGCCAAAAGGGCCAAAGGTTCAATTTCTGAACATCTGATGTAAGAGCTCTTAAAGAAATTTGATTTTCACAGTGTGAAATGGTCACTTCCTGAACAACATGACCAAGGGTGCCCAGCCATTGCCACATCCCAAAGATCCCTGCAGGAGAAAAGCTAATCACATGGCAGGGCACATTCCAGGCTCTTTACAACCTGTACAACCATCACATCAAAGTCTGTCAAAAGTGAAATTATGCAGAGACCCCTGTGCCTAGCGTCTCATTCTGGAATCCCGTGTGAACACACACACCACTCCTTGTGGGATAGCGTAATTAGAAACTACTAATCAAAAACAGGCATTTGATTGAAATATTAATATGGTTGTCTGAGAGGAGAAAATCAATTTTGAACTCCTAGATTTGGACATTCTGAATGAAAGAAAATGCACCATGTACAGAACAAACACTGCACAATTAGTACCTATACAGACATGAATGAAGCTGCTAATGAGAATCCTACCAATTAGGCCAGGTTATCTCCAAACCAGGGTAATTTCCTTTGAATCCACACTTCAGTGACTCATTTTTGTACAGTGAAAAATAAGATTTAGTACAGGGAGCTCTAAAGAGAGAAATTAATTCCCTCTGTAATTTCCAACAAAAATATCATAAACAACACCACAGACAGAGTCCAAAGTGTGGCTGAGGTTTAATGTTTACCACTTAGTTCAACAGCAATTAATTTTACAATCAACATATGAAACATCTGCCCAAAAAAACTATTCCCCCCCTTGAAGAAGTACAGCATTTTAGAAATTATGTCTTAGATATGTACATGCCATAAGCTTGTATTTTATAAAAGCTAAAGATATGTACTTAGCACATACCAGCTGATTTTACAGCAATTTAGCACTGCATCTGAGTACAGGGCTGTGCTGTAAATTTGTAGCCAATGTGTGAAAGGTTTGGTTTATGTATAATGGTAGGAAGACAAACATTCCATTATAGAAAATAAGTCTGCAAAATAATACTATCCTATGGAACAACTGCCTGGCAGAACATCCCAAAACCCACAATTGCCTCTGTATTTATCCATTTAAGCGTAAGAATTAGAAAAATTTAACAGAAAGTGCTGAAACAAAATACATTAAAAGTATTATTTTGCTTTAACCCTGCAAAAAAAGAGACCTTGAAGGGCAGCACAGGTTTTCACACAGACACAGTTGAAGTCACTGAACAACATGCCAGATGAAATCAGACACATTTTTCTTAACATGTGATGTTGTTTGAGTAAGTCCCATCCAGCTGACGAAGCCACAGCTCTGTTTTATCATTTCAGTATGGCCCACAGATGACAATGACTTAGAACAGCCTTTTTCTTAGGTACAGCTGTAGCAAATCTTACGGAGATCCACTCCTGGAGCCATCATCACCGACAGACTGAGGCCAATTGTATGAGACCAACAAGGCAAAGTGTCAGGTCCATCACTTGTGTCACAACAACCCCATGCAGTGCTACAGGCTTGGGACAGAGCGGCTGGAAAGCTGCCTGGCTGGTCAGCTGCCAGCTGAACATGAGCCTGCAGCATGCCCAGGTGGCCAAGAAGGCCAGTGGCATCCCAGACCGTATCAACAACATTCTGGCCAGCAGGATTAGGGAAGTGATTGTCTCTCTGTACTCAGCACTGATGAAGCAGCACCAGTATTCACTTTTGGACCCCTCAGTACAGGCATTGAGGTGCTGGAGCACGTCCAGAGAAGGGTGATGAAGCTGGTGAAGGTTCTGGAGCACAGGTATTATGAGGAGCAGCTGAGGGAGCTGGGGTTGTTTAGCCTGGAGAAAAGGAGGCTGAGAGGGGACCTTATCGCTATCTAAAACTACCTGAAAGGAGGTTGTAACAAGATGGAGTTTGGTCCCTTTTCCCAGCTAACAAGTGACAGAACAAGAGGAAATAGCTTCAAATTGCACCAGGGGACATTAAGGTTGAATATTAGGAAAATTTTCCTCACTGAAAGGGTGGTCAGCCATTGGAACAGGCTTCCCAGGGAAGTGGTGGAATAACCACCCCAAGAAGGGTTCAGAAAGCATGTTGATATGCGCTTAGGGACATGGTTTAATGGTGGACACAGGGGTGATTGGTTAACAGCTAGGCTTGATGATTTTAGAGGTGTTTTTGAGACCAAATGATTCAATGGCTCTATGATCATGAACAGTAACCTGGCTGCCAGAAACACCTTTTAAAGATGAGCAAATTCTGTTGATACATTTTGAAATATATTTCCTACTACATTTTGTTTAGATTGTTTTTGCGCTACTTTTTGTTTGTTTTCCTTTTGCTCTACATAATGTTTGAGTTCACTGAAGCAATTACTTACAGACACAGTAAATGTTACGAGTATTATAGAGAACAGCCGCAGATGTTAATTTTGAATTTACAAATATGAACATTTGGACTTTTATGCATCTTCCATTGGAGAACAATGACGTACCATGACTTCAGGTGTAGCTGTGAGTGCTGAGCACCACAAGGTGAAAAAATGCTCAATTCGCTCTTAGAGATAAATAATTTTTTAGGTGGAGTCTGTGTTTGTTCCTCCTCAGTATGAAAAGATGTATGTGTACCAAGAGACTACATAGTGAGTTATGCTCACAATTACATTATATTCGAGACATAGTAAAATAATGAAATTATTTTTATCAACTACAGAAGGCTTTGGATAAGAACTTAATTGTTTAATTATTTGGTGGATTTAGCAAACACTTGAGCATTTTTATTCAAGAATGAGCTTAGGGAATTGGGGATATTAGCAAACAAAAACAGGTAGAATTTTTAGATAAATTACCTGCTATGAACTGTTTGACAAAATTAGCAAAATTCCTGAATCTCTATGGTTTCCTAGGCTTAATCACCACCTATCAGCTATATATGTCTGCTTTTATTTTCAACCTTCAAAAGTAAACACTTTTAACAGTACCTGCTGCCTACTATTGTCACATATTCCAAATTATATACTGTATGGTGCAATTCAAGTTTAATGAGTTTCAAGTGCTCAAACCTCAGTTAGAACCTGCATTACACCATATGCAGGACTGAAAAATTAGTCAAGGAACACTTGATTATCCACTGAAATCCTGCATAAATAGTAACTCTCACTGCAACTCTGATATCATTTGAACTGAAATTAATGCTGTAAGGGGGAAAAGGTTCCTCACTTCAGCTACCTTTCATAGTCTTCAACCTGTAAACTATTATTTATAATCTATTATGTATAGATCACTTTTACACATTTCTGTGATTCATGGTTACAGAGGAATTGTTTAATATAAGAAAGCTGAGTTTAAAGAGTTCATCTTATGCAGACTGCTGTGTAGCACACATTAAGTTATTCCTCTCTTTGCAAATCATTCAAAAGTAGGATTAACTCCCAAGAGTCTGTGGGTCACAGGATAAAAACCACTGCTCTGTGGGATAGTTGTTGATGATCAGTGATGTTTTCAGAATGGTTTCCTGTCATATCTCATGCTCAAATGGTTTGACATTGTGTGCTTCCATTTCTGCTATCCGTGCACTGGGCGCCGCAGCCCAATTATCTCTCACCTCTCTGGTGCCATTATGAGCCTGATTTTCTTTAATGGACTATGGAAACAGGTGCTGTGGTTTAACTGCTCAGACAGCTAAGCACCACACAGCTATTCACAGCTATTCATCCCCCCGTGGGATGGGGGAGACAATCAGCAAAAGAGGTAAAACTTGTGGCTTGAGATAAAGACAGTTTAATAGGACAGAAAAAGAAAGAAAAATATTAATAATCATAGAAGAGTACAGAAAACAGAACCATTGCAGTTGTTCACCAGCTGCTGACTGATGCCCAGATGGTCCCTGAGCAGTTGGCCACTGCCTCCAACTTCCTTCCCCCATTTCTTTTGTCCAGCATGGCACCATATGATATGGGATGGGTCCTTTGGTCAGTTTGGGTCAACCGTCCTGGCTATATCCCCTCTCAGCTTCTTGTGCACTCACAGCCTCCCCACTGGAAGGGCAGCATAGGAAGTGAAAAAGTCCTTGACTTCGTGTAAGTGCTACTCAGCAATAACTAAAACATCAGTTGTGTTATCAACATTATTCTCATCCTAAATCCAAAACACAGCACTGTAGCAAATATCAGAAAGACAATTATCTCTATCACAGCTAAACCAGGACAATGGGCTCAGTTTTAAATTAGGTGTTTTGGTTGTTTGGGGGTTTTTTTATTATGAGTCTCAGTGGTAGGCGTTACTTCAGTATACAAGGGAACTGGCAGATCTGGCAAACCACTATGGATTGGAGCCTTGGAGGGATGGCAAAGGAAAAAAAGAAAAAAATATTAAACTTTTACATTTGAGAGAGAACTGTGGAATTTGTAAGTTTCAAACCAAAGATCAGTCCTTAAAATCCCAGCCTGTATATATTATTGGATGGAGTTATTAAAATTTGCAGGAAATATTATTAAAATGATAGTATACATTGTCATGGACAAAATTAATCCATCATTGTTTTAAAGCAACTATAAAATAGTTGACTGGTGAGTATGACAACAGCATGTATTTTGATAATAGGTCGAAATCAATTTTTTCTCATTGAATGATACTAGAAAATCCAAATAATGCAAATAGTTTTCATTATAGTCCACTCAAAGTTCACAAAGATCCCTGATTAGCAATGTAGACAAGATTCTAGTTAGCTTCAATAAGAATGGAAGAACTATATTTCTCTAATATCTATCATAGAAAAAGAGGATGTGCTGATCTAATGGCATCAGCAAAACTGCAAGAAAGTTCCAGAAAATAAACCATCAGTCTAATGACCTTTGAAATATTTCCATTCATTTCAACAGAAACTGGACCAGAAAATTTCTGAAGTGAATTATACAAGTTGCGACTGCCTTCCTCCATTGTGGTATTTCACCAGACCGCAGATTATGATGCAAGACAGGGATCAGTTCCTCAGAATAGCCCAGAGTTCAGCCTGTATGTCATAAACCCAAGTGTCATTGGACTTAACAATGCATCTGTGTGAACCCAGACAACAACAAAAATGCCCAGATAATGTTACACCTCACAGAGTTGTTACTTCTTCTAAATATTACTGTGAAAATTATGTGAGAAAAGACAAAACAAATACGTAAGATTGCAGGCCAATGCTCTCCTTACAATGGAGACAAAAAACATACAAAAAATAATTTTGATATCAAATTCCTGAGCTCCATATAAGGACATAACATATTATTTCTCCTGTTCCTTCTTTTTTTTTCCTGTGACCAATGGATAGAGACAATACAGTAGTCACCTACATTTTCATGAAATACAGTGTTTAAAGACTATAACTGTTCTTTCCACAGCCACAATGGATGACTACAAAACATCATTAAATGCTTTCTTCAAAACCATTTCTTCAAAGAAGGAGGGCAATGGCTGTGTTCAGATTTCACCTTTATTTAAGTGCTAAAATTTTAAAACTCAGGGTCAAGAACCTGTACTACCAGTTCCCTTCCTGCTATATGAGACTCTGTGCCTCGCCACACCAACCCCCACCACAAGCACTGCATGGCAATTCTAACATTTTAAGGTCCAAAGTACTTCCCTTCTTGAAAGTATAAGGTATCAGTCAGAACCAATCGAGAAAATGTGAGGTTATTTCAGAAAATCTTTTGAATTCTGGGCACTTTATTTTTGCTGCTCAGGATATTATTGTGACATATAATAATGTAACATAATATTACCCTAAGATAATATGCAATATAAAGCTAGCACAACATAATGTTACCATGAATATAATATCTGGTCTTTTCTATTAGAAAATTAATGCTAAAGAGGAAATTAGGATAAATGAGAGCACTAGATGGAATGTTCCTGGCTCTTACTGTATCTAATCTATCAGACTTGATTTGCCAATGTCTCTGTAGTCCATCACAAACATTCAGGGCTCAAAGTTTTGCTGTCTAGAGACAAAAAACCCAGACTTATCTACTGGCAAATTACTCAGCCTGTCGCTTTTGCCTTTTGTTCTCTTCCTCCTGTAATTTCCACCCTTCCTAGACATCCCAGCTCAAGCCCTAAAACCTCATGCCATTAGCATCAAAGTGGGCAGTGTGACTACTGTATTTCCTACCCTGATGCAGCAATAGGGGTATGTTCTCTTTTCTTCCACTGGAGAAGCAACCCTTTAAACACATCAAACAACCACCACTGAAGCAGCAAAATCAGGCTGGCAGGAAGGTGCAGAATGACTGTTCACAATCTAAGGTTCACATAGGTTAAGAAGGACACAACCTCATTTGGATTTGTTCACCAATTGGTAGCAAAAAGTAAAAGTTAAATGGTCTCTTAGAGCTACAGGAGAGTCGAGGCTAAATGCATGGCTCAGGGACACGACCATGCTGCCTTTAATGCCGAACGGACTGAACATAAAGACATTGGGAGGTAGCACAATGAGAGAAAAGTGTTTCTTCTATTATTATCCACATCTACATTCCTAAAAGCATCATTCATTACCCATATCAAAGTAAAGTGTGTCTGGTGCCATATTCACTGATGCCACCAAGTGGACCAAGTCTATGCCCCAGAATGTAATACAGGTAGAGCCCCAGAGTCACATTTCTTCAGGACTGTATATGGAATTTTGTCAAACTGTAGGAAATGAGACTGACTATAAAGATAGCCTATCTCAATTCCTCTTTCTAAAAAAATTAACTCTGTGTGACTTCCAGGAGTAACACACCTGCAATTTCTTTTCTCCCTGAATCGAAAAGTAGACAGATTTAAAATCTGCCAAAAGAATCTGTAGGATTTTTATTGGCTGGGAAGACACCTTAATGGGAATACCTTCTAAAAACACAGCCAGATCCTCTAGGTAAAGATGTCACTTACCTCTTTCCTAGTGGATTTTTGTTCTTTCAAGAAGGTATTGTACTTTTCAATTGGCAGAAGCTGTTGCAGGGGATGAGGGGCAGGCAGTTTGCACATTTCCCAGCGGCAGCAGTCATCAGAAACAACATATACAATATACAATACCTTCCTCTTGGCACATAAGCAACATTTCCCTAGGAGTTTTCTGACAGCTGACATTGCACCTTGTTATTCTGCCATGTATGTAGTCATAGAGAAAAAAAGACAGACCATTAGTCAGGGTAATCTGTATGATTAGTTTGGTTTCTTTGTGCTCACAGATGTGAATAGTAGGGACCCAGAAGACCAACATATTTCATCTTAAGACCTTCTCCAAGACAAAAAAAAATCCTGATAAGTTTACATAGAAATCCATACTAACATTCTGTGATCAAAATAAATAATGGCATATTTTGGATCCTTCCTCACTTCTCCATAAGCAATTCTGTATCTGCCCCTTTTAATGGCCCCTGTATTTTCATGTTACACCTGAAACAGACTTTAGGATCCATGAGAACGAGTTCAGGAAGATTACTGAAAAAATTCAGCCCTAACTCAAATAATTTCTATAATGGCCCTTCCTCAGAATCCTTTGAACCATGCACTGTTCCGCCTCATTGGCATTTCTTTTCCTCACATTCTTCAGGGCTGTCGCCTTACTCATCCTGCATTAATCAAAACCAAACAAGCACTCTATGTGTGACTGGCAGAGCTATTCGTTTTTCTTTAAAGTGCCCAGAATTTGGGAGGACATAAGTATATGCAGCTTCAGAATCTGCATGAGGGATTTTTAGTCACTGGATTAGACTGAACGCAAGTCCTGGAGATGTATCTGAGCAACACTGACATCAGACAACAGTTACAAAAAAGCGTGGCAAAAGAGGGAGTATTAGGTGGATAAAAGGACAGAGATGCTGGGATATATCAGAATTCCTTGCTGGTTCTATACAGGTGGTTCACAACAGGAATACTGAAAGATCAGAAAATAAGTTGCAAAACAAAATGCAGTAGAATAATAAAATAAAATTATAAAAACTCACAGAGAGTTCTGGGCCATTTTCTTCTAAATTTGTTTGCTTTTTCTATTGCTTTCCATCTCAGTGATAATTCCTAAATCTGCCCATCAGACCAGGTACTTTATGTCAGCTTATCCTTCAAATGTATTCATATTACAACTTACAGTATTCTAGGAACATATTTCATACATTTATAGAACTTTTAGTAGAAACCTTAATAGATGACCATACACCAACTACTACCTCCAAGGTGCTGCTTGATCTCTAAGTTTGTTCATTAAGCAGTCAGGAAGGGTTACTTGGTTCAGTCTCAAGTCAGCATAATTATTTTTTCACAAGATATACAAATCATAATTTATTTCTTCATCTAGATCTATTCCATCCAAAGAAATAAAATGAAAAAAGAGTCCATCATTGGGAATACAAGTAAACATAAAGCAGTCCTAAGAGTATAAAAATGATGATGGCAAAATATATTTGCAGAAGAAGGTAACAATATTGATGAGGTGAAATTGAGTTAACCTGGAAAATGTCATTTAACCAGCTGTCAGCACAGGACCCACCAATATTGCTAAGTGAATTCAGGTTAGCTGTATCTAGTCAGCTACTGGGAAGCCTGATCAGTGTCAAACATCAGCCACTGAGCTCAAAAATAATTTCTCAGAAATCTCAAAAAAATGCTCTGAGTGTCTTTGAAAATGTCTGTGAGCATTTAGTTTGGATAGACATCCTATTAAATAAAAAGGAGAATTCTGGAATCAAGTGTCTTAAGGAGCAGAAAAATTAAATGAAATTTGCTATTGCAAGGTCTTAAAAAACGTTTTTCTTCAAAACTATATTTTTTTCACCTTTTGTTTAAGTTTTATTTAATATTATGCTTTTAAAAATTAACTTCTTTGAAGTGGAAAAAAGCTATTGAATAGTTGAAATAGAATATCTTGGAATGCTTTTCTGTCCCTAAGATATCAACACAATATTTTTCAAAGTAGTCCCATTTTCACTAATCTATATAGTCCACAATATGATTACAATTATTTTCCTTACAGTAACTTATCAGTAGTTCCAAGCAGTCCATCTCATTGTGTATTTTGCCATTACTGATGTCCTGCAAACTTTGTACTTAGTAGTTAATCCATTATAAAAGTAGTTTAAAAGAAATTTTCTTCATTTTCCAACTACAAAAAGCACTCAGGAAGAAATAGCTGCATAGTAAAATTGTTTAAAATGGAACCAAAGACAGCTGGAGGACAATACATAATACTAAATCTGGGTTTTCAGAGACCTATTCAATTTACTTAGAAATCATCTAATCTTGGATTTTGAACCTCAGCTGGATATGTATGAATATATTTTTACCTGTACACACTGTACATGTACTTAATTTGTAGCTCTACTACTTAGCCCAAGGAAATCTCCCAGTAGATATTTATAGCACAAACTGAGGCTGAAGCTTGCTTTCAGGAGCTGAAAAAAGAGAGAATAAATGGGAAAAGATCTGCAGAAGCATGCTGAAACAAAGACATGGAGAAAAACAATAAATATGAATACACAGAGGAAATTGCGAAGCGTACGAGTGAACTGAAAGTTTGTGTTAGATTTGCTGTAAGTTCCATTTTTAAAAATAGAGCCCAAAAATAAACAATAAATCTGAGAGAGGTATTTTATTTGAATTAATCTTGGCTTAGTATTTTTCTATCCTGAAAGAAAAAACAAAGCAGAAAAGCAAAAAATTTTAGTGATATAAAAATAATATATTCCTCAGGCACATATTTAAAAAGGAATTGGAATTCATCATGCAGTTAATGTGCTTTCTAAGAATAAGGAAATCTACTTTCTTTTCTTTTGTTTGGCACCTCCAATAGCCTGTATCCATTTCTGGAAGTAATAGATGATATTATATCCATATCTTTGCCTTTTCCTTAATGCTGCTTACAAATACTATGCTACTTGCCTGTCCTAACTTTAGGATCCATGTCAAGCTATTGTCTGGGGAGCTTCAGTGTCTTAAAAGAATCCAGAGTCCCATCTGAGCAAACACAATCTGGGCCATAGAAATACTAGTAGCTTCTTTAGAATGTATTTTAATTGTATTCAAAATGTTAATGTTTTCAGTGAAAAGATTTGTCCTCACTGTTGGGAGTCCCACTGCTCCTGGAATTTCAACTGCACTATGTTTATCAGAAAAACAAACAAACAAAAAACAAACAAACAAAAAAAAACAAAACAAAAGAAAAACACAAAAAAACCCCAACAAACCAGTCTATGAGACTGAATGGGTTGTTGTTTCATTATAGATTCCTAACATACTATTGAATGGAATGATTAGCTGAAAAACACAGTTGTTACGGTGGCAATAAGTTTTTATATGACTTTTCAGAGTTGTCTAGATAGCTCCCATGAACAACAACCACCTTAATATATTTAAATAATATTTTTTCTTTGAAAAGTACATTACTATCAAAGCTATTTTTTTGATTTTTAAAACCAGTTGCAGTGTTTTTCTTGAGATACACCAACCACCACAGAAACAACTGACTGTGACCTCATTGATTGTTGATCGAGGTCTATCCACTCTATACTGCTGTTTTGAAAACCCAGAAAAGTACCTCATGGCCCATCACTGAAGAGGTTAAAATGTGAAGACAAGAAAACTGGCTTAGAATTACATAGTGTAGGTGTTCCTTTTGAAGTTTCGACAGAAGATTTGTGATGCTCTTTAACCAAGTTTCCATAAGACAGCTGAGGAAACAATTCAAAATGATAAGCATTGACTGCAAGGTATTTAGATTTATTCATTTTGCTTGAAACAACAACAAAGAAGTTATACTCTGCATTCTTAAAGGTACTTAAAGCTTTAACACTCCCATGCTGCCTAATCCTTCTGTCACCACGATATGAAAATGTACCTAGCCTTGATTAATATTCTATTAATCCATGACAAAGTACCCATATCACTCACAGGCTTACTTTCTCGGCAAGTGCCTGAGACATGCCTCATTAACTGCATTACTTGTTTGATCTGATCGCTGTCATATCGTTCTCTTGACAGCCAGGGTGCCTAATGCCAGACTGTGCAGTGAATAGCCTGTAATGTCTCTCTGAACCCTCTCCCCCGAGGTACAGAAGTTTGCCCAAGGTCAAACAGTTTGTGATTAACTGTGAAAGTAAACGTTGGTGTCTTGCCTGAGTTATCATAAAACTAATTTGACTAACCTTTGATCTGCCTTGAGGTAAAATAAACATGAGAAAGTCTGTGCTGAATCAATCTTTCTTTTTTTTTTTTTCCATGCAGTAAAAGAAAAAAAAAATCATCTCTGCTGACTTTTTTTTTTCCTTATGACTTTTGAAGATATTTAGGGCTGCTTAGAGGCAGCATTCTGGCAGCCTTGAGATGAAAATTCTCAGCTAGTTACAGATCAGAAAAAGAATGGTCACCAGAAGCTCCTGGTTTTCTCATAGAGAGAGCTCTTTGAAATGGAGTCATATTTCCCATTCTCTGGGGTTGCCTGCTTTATTTTTTTATCTTACCAAGAACTCAGTCAAATTTAAATGTACAATGAGTTTTTTAACTTGCCTATAGGACAAGTGGATCAAGACCCATAACAAAAACCTTTACTTGGTTTTTTTACCCTGTCTCTGAGTTTCCTTTAAACTTTAATTGCTTAATAAGATATTCATTTTTATATATACAGAGCTGCATTTTTAAGGGAAGTCTGACTCTAGAAGAGGGTTTATAAGTCAGGTTTGCTCCTTTTCTCTGAAATGGAAGAAAAAACTTTGTTATCAAGCCAGTTCCTCTCCCCAGTATATTAGACAATTGGATATGGATGCAGTTCTAACTACTGACATTTTCAGAGAAATGATGGTATGGGTTCATTCTTACTAAGTTGATTCTGTCAGGCTGGAAGTCCATCTAGCCTTTTCTCAAAGATCAACCATGATGGTGAACTCAAGCAAGCTGTTCCACTGCTTCAGCATCTTTACCAGATAAAAGTGACGTTTAATATTTAATATGAATAGTCCTCTCAGAATTTAAGTCCATTAAAACTAGTCTTGAGTACTGTAGGCATGGAGAATAGATTGCATCTTTCCTCGTTTCTGCATTTTCTGTATCATATGCTTTAACATAGATTTAAGTTATCTTTGGAGAAAAAAAGGAGAAATATAATTGGTATTTACTAGTATATAATTCTGCTTAGTTTAGATGAAGTATTTTAGGTTACAAGCAAACACTATTTTATTGATATTTTATAAATAATGTTGATTGAGAAAACTCGTATCCAGGCATACTAGTTCCAGCTTTAATTAACATAGTGTGCAAAAATCAGTCTTATTAATTCTGAGTCTCTATGCTTATAGCTGTTTGTCATTCAACATATTAAATATAAATAATATGTTACTGCTCTTATCCACAATTCTCTTTACTTTTACTTTCATAAAAAATAAAAGGAATTATTTCCTTGACTAGTTAGGATAATACTGATAAACCAATTTCCTGACTTAATCTCTTTGAAGTTTTCAGGGCTCATACTGTGTAAAACATGTGAGATGGTGGTTGTAAGCAAGTGCAAGCTTTAATGTTGCATTGTGTAAGTATCACTGAGAGCCTGACAATTATTAATTTCTTCTATCATATATTCAATGCTATTGGACTAAAGTTTTGTGCAAATAAGGCACTTACTTATTTCTATAAGAAAGGTATATTTTTTATTTCATACTTCAAAACAAAGGTTGGAAACCTCTAGCTGAATAGACTCTTTTCTGTAGTGAAATGAAACTACAGTGAAACTGCTCTAATAATATATAATGCACTGTTAGTCAACAGCTTGAAAACACCTCTCACTGCATAATGTAAAACGCAAGTTTTATAGAGCAGAGTTATGACAGCATCTTAAAAACCTGAATAAATATAATCTTTTACATACTCAAAATAAAAATTACTGAGTGATCCGAGGCAGCAAAAACTACTCTTTGAAACCAGGGCCAACAGAGCTCCCAACTATATTGAGGTCAACAGTAAAAGTCTTGGGTTTGACTAGGTCAAATTGGTTTGATGTGGTTAATTATTCCGATTCAAAGTGAGATCGGATGGATCAGTAAGGCACGAACTATGTGAAATACACATGCACAGAGTCAGATGGTCAGTCACCGATTTGACTTTAATCCTAGCAGAGTGTTGTTGACAGCATAAGAGGATTTGTTCTTCATTAATAACCAGCTGGATACAGAGAAATTTTCCCATTTCTACCACACATTATATAGGTTAACCAACCCTGGAATAGATATAGACACTTTTCTCTGCCAGAAAGAAAATTATCTTGGCCAAAAATCATAACCACAGAGATAAGAAATTAATTGAATTCCTTCCAGCATCTCAGGGAGCATTCCTGATTGTGTAAGTATAAAAAGGTTGATAAGGAAACCCATTTGATGTTGTTACTATTAGACTGTAAATCAAAATCCTGACCAACTTTTGTATTGAAAAAGACTGAATTCAGCAGAGCAAAAATGATTGTTTTGGTGTATGCATAAACAACAAAAATGACAGTAAATCTTCTCCAATTTCAGTGTATCAGGTAAGATTTGTCCATACTGTTGCAACATTAAGGAAAATGGTAATGCATGTAGGATGATTCTAGAGAAAAGGCATGGAAAGTAAACTTTTCAGAGTAAAGTATGCCTTTGTCTGTGAAAGTGATAAAATATCCTTGACAAAAGAACTTTATGAAGAAATCATTACAATCCATTATAGGAAGAGCCTAAATGTGACTAAGACACCTTGTATCTCAACCATTACAACAGTTACATGTTACATATTAGGTATTAGACAGATGATAAATGTAAGAAAGAAGACATGATGATCATACATTTTGCCTGTTGCCAAATCAAATGGTTTAGATTTTCAGCCTAGCAGATCGACTGTGAAGGTTTACTTATGTCCAGTTAGATATGGATCTAACAGGAACCTCTATCTCCCCTTAAGTTAGATGGGGTCATTATTGTTTTTAAAAAATATCAAGGAGTTATATTTTTATAGGCCAGAGTGGTGTTTTTTTAAGAAAGAAAAAAAAATATGTTGAAAATCAATTTTTATAAAGTGCGTAGTTTAGTACAAATATTTTATTTGTAACTCATTTTGCTAATCTTACAATGGCAAATAATTTAGTTCCCTAAGAATAAAAAAAACCCTAGTCTGAATACTTGAAACATTATTTGTTTGTTATATGTAAGAAAAGAAATTTAGTTCTGCTTGAATAAGTCATTATATATTAGAGACAAATTCAATAGCATCCTTGATACTTGAATTCTTTCTATTCCCAAGTCTCTTAGGCTGAAGAGCAACCCTTAGCTATTTCTTCCACCACTGATGCTCTAACCTTTACATTGTAATTGCATCTGTGGCAGCTCAAATTTATTGCTGGGAGGACAGAAGTTGGCCATTGCATGGTAGGGTTTACATATTGAGTATTTCATTTTGTGGTGCTTTCTTTTAAAACTTTGCAATTCTAAATCGATGCTCATGGAGCACGGATTAGCAACGTTCTGGAAAGCATGCTGTCAGCTTCATTAGTCTGCATCCTCTCAAGGCTATCCAGGCATGTTCAAGATCATCTGCAAAGGAGAGTAATAGATGGTATAACTAATAATTTTGAATAGTCAAGTTCCATGCAGTGTCAAATAAAAAGAAACTTTCTTAAGCCTCACTCTTTCTTGAATAAGAACTAAACATAGCCCTAAATATAAATATTGGCAAAGTGTCAACCCAAGTGGAAATAGCCTGAATTTCCACCCAAAAGCTGAAGCAAAATACTAAAGATCCCTGATCCAGACCACAGGCAAAGACTGTGAAGCAGAGGATGATTGGTCATTACAGAATTATGTTCTATTTATGAACATAAACGGCTTTTCTGTCTCAAGGCTCTCTCTATAACTTTGTGTGTAATCACCATGAAGGCTAGTAGTGTGAAGAAACTAATATTTTAGTAACTATAGAGACATAAATGAACATTACCCCTTAGATACCATGCTGTGAGGATTCTAGGAGATATTGTGCAGTGGAGCACTACTTTCTTTAGGCACCACTGTTTGCAAACAAAATATGGTATTTTTGTGCCAGAATCAGATTATACTAGAAAAACAGTAAGGATTTATTCTTCTAAAATTTCCAGTCTGGACAATTATGTCAAGGTGTTTAAATAGGTGAATAACCCATCTTGCCTCAAGGGACCTGCCTCAACTAAGCTACTCTCTGTACTTCTGAAAATAACTTCTTGCTCAGAAGACAAAACTATGGTGGCAAAAGTAATGTAAGGTAAATTTAAGAAAGACTTTTTTTGTGTGTTTTCTGTTTTGTAGTTGAAGGAAGCTTTATAAACACAGGACTTCTTAATTCTTACCTATTGCTTTTTAGGAAAGAAAGGGCTTTTATATTATATGTTCAAAATGCAATATGCCACTGAACTTTACAAAACACTTTATATAAGCTTGCTTAGATGATTAGAATTAATTCCTCTATTCCTATATGAATATTTTAATAGTCTGAATACAATAAGGTCAATTTCTAGTCCTTTTTAATGTTTTCTCTTTATGGTTTGTTACAACTTCTACCATTAAAATGTGAATAATAGAATGAATTCAATTTTTCAGAGTAAATATTTAAAATACACACATTTTTCATTTTACTAACTTGCAGTTCACTTACTATATAAATTTCAGTTCAGTATCATTGACACTTCAAGGCGTCTGCGCATGCAGACAATATTGAATAGCGGTCATAAAGCATCTTGTCTCACTGTTATCTCCTATTTTCTCACAGTAACCTCTTCTTTATTTTGCTTTCTTCTTAATTTTAAGAGACTGTGGGCATCTGAGGAGTTGTTGATATTTCTGAAGTGCGGGCACTGACACTGCCTTCTTTTGTAGTTATCTTTGCTGAATTTCTCTTTCCTGCGGAGAGCGACCCATGTTCATCCTGTGTTTTCATTTTACTGAAATTCCCACTTTGTCTGGACTATGATCTTTTGAAGTATAATGTTCCTGGTCAAGATTAATTCCTAAATATCTGCCCCTCTAAGAAGGCTTTTTGGCATCTTATGAATACACTTTTAAAATCAGTGCATAGAGTTTTTCTGCTTTTCCGTTGGCTGAAATTTCTTCCTGCCATTCCTCCCAGTTTTGAATACATTTAAAAAATCATCAAGGGTTACAAAGAAGCCTGTATGTCTAATTTTCTCATGCTTTCTCAAAAGAGAAGAAACACAAGTTTTCTTGAAATTTAAATATTTTCAAGCCATTGAGAATGTAATTAGGGCAATACCTGGTTTTAATGCTATAACCTCTGTATACTCTTACTGTATCATCATACTCACGCTTACACCTTCTGCTTAAATGAAAGGCTACTTTTATATTTCAGGTGCCAACTTTTAGATGGCAGACATTCAGGGTAGGTGTTATGGAATAGCTGCTTTCCAGACATGGAATAGCCCATAACATGAGAGCTGCAACTCCCTTCTGGGTGATTGCTCACACCCCAAAAACCACACGATGCTCTAATAAGTAAAATAAAATTAGTACCTTCTCATACCCAGGAACAGATCTTCCAAGACACCCAATTATTGAAGGAAGAATATAATTTCAAATTCTGGATTGAAATGGACTATCCTCCTGAAGGTACAGTTATCTGCTTTTTTGAAGAACAGATCTATATTTGTCATTTTGGTAGTTCTTAGTGGCTGATTTAACAAAGGGAGTTTCTGATGTTCTCCTATCCATTTCACTTCAAACAACCTAATTCTCCTATACTCCTCTTGTACATACATGCACAAACACTTTTGCATGCACACAGAAGGTTTGGGTGCCTGCAGTAGGGCAACAGGTACCACCAACTGAGGTGTGGCTCAAGTTTTTTGTGCATTTTTGCAAAGTGGTTGGATCCATAAAAGGGTAATACGTTCAACAAATCCATCCAGGATGGATTTTTGCCCAATTGAACCTGGTTCCAAGATGCAACAATTCTGAGTAACTACAATCATCTCTACTGCTCTCAGCCCAGAACTATTCCTCTCTGTCAAGCTCAGTTCCTTTCTGTGCAAGTTAGTTATTGTGCACAGCCCTCAATCTTGACTTTTAGTAAAGATCTTTTTCATTTTCTGGAGCACAAGATTTTCACTTAGAGTAATTCTTTGGTTTATTTACCTCTTACTAATAAATCTCTTATCCATCAGGCTTTTTATCCTGTAATATAATTGTTTAAAATAGAAGCTACAACAAGTCAAATTGTTGGACCAGAAATCATAAAAAGTCTAGAGATATCTAATCAGATCATTAGCCACACACATTTCCAGAATTTACTCCAGAAATTCCTGCCTTCATCTACTCTCTTGGAGACTCTTAATTGTTTTCTGCCAAAGTGCCAGCAAAATAACCTATTCGTATCGTTTTGGATTAGGCTGAAACCAAGGGTGCTGGAGAAAAGAGACCTGCAAAGCTTAGTAGATCCATATCACCTATGGAACTGTTTTGAATTTTAAAAGTATCACATCCCAATTTCATGTTTTCCCTTTGAGTAGATTTGAAATAATAATGCCCTTGGAAAGATATAGAAAATCCGATAATGTATTGTCTCTTGTCTGCTCTCTGTGGAGTTCTCTGCCCATTTCATAGGAGTAAATTTTTAAGTAAGGCACTGAATATGTTTCAAGTTCCTTACTTAAGACTTTCTTCTGCAAAACAGAATTATCATTAAAATAAGTGTCTTCAAAAGACTGAAATTTGATCAGCAAAGAAATATATGCCATGCAAGGTCACAAAGTTTCATTTCATTATTTTTTTATTTTAGCATACCCTGGCTGGCAACTAGGGACCATGGAGCTGCTCACTCACTCCCCATGACTCCCAACCCTGACTGGATGAGAAGAATCAGAAAAAGGTAAAGCACATATGTTGAGATAAGAACAGCTTAATAACTGACATTAACAACAAAAACAACAGTAATAATAATAATAAAACTATGAAAAGGGAGATAACAAAAAGTGAGAGGAATAAAACCAAACAATGCACAATACAATTGCTCACCAGTCACTGACAAACGCCGTCTCTGAGCAGCAATCAGCCACTCCCAGCCAACTCCCTCCAGTTGGTATACTGAGCATAGTGTTCTGATGCTGGACATTTTGAGTGAGCCATCCCAAATATTTTCAGCATCACATATCCACTTAACTCAGCAAATTGGGATGGTCAAAAAATATCCACTTGACTTTTAACAAATTGTTCTTGTAAAATTATTCATTACTTATTAAGATCATATCATGCTTCACTGGATAAGTACAGTGATCACTGCATCCACTAAGCTTATACCTTATGTCATGCTGTAGTTTATTTCTTCTATTGTTCTTCTCTCACTTTTTGTAAGGATCATTAACCAATGCACGTTTCCATCTGCACTAGCTATGCACTGACTATTCCCTTCAGTATTGGTTTATCCCACTTTAAATGTAGGTTGTGTAGTTCAGGGCTCCACAACTGCACTTATTGCTTTCCTTGGGGTATATTACCCTAATAGTCACAATGGTATGGTTCTTATTTTAATTTGTGCAACTTTAGATATTTACAGCAAAATGGGCCCAATTTTCATAACTTTTAGGCATGCAACATTGACTTTGTAAATGATTTTTGAACTAGAATTCCCATACTGACTTGTACTTCCCCCAACAGCCTTTTTAATGTTCCAGTCTAAAATTTGCACCTCATTTCTAGCGCTCATTTCTTTTCCTATTTGTTACTTTTAGTGGAAAGGAAACCACACTTGCAACATACTTGACAGCAGACAAGTGCCCAAGTGCCAATCTGTAAACAATCTGGATTTAATGTTTGTTCACATAATCATAACCTGTTTCCCAGTGGGCATAGCTTTAATTTTCTTTAATAACTAATGAAGAAGTTGGCTTAAGAAAAATAAAATAAAACCTACAAGGATCATTTGGCTGAGTCAACTCCTAGATCTACATGGCAAGAATTATAACCTCTCAGTTTCTAATAAGTAGACTATTTTTGCACAAATAATAGCTAATAGTACCTTCTACTTTCCAGTTTAAAATAAAAGATGATTTACAGTGTATGTACCTTAATTTGGTTATCTTCCCATAGGTGCACATTAACTAAGTAGTTTCTAATGTCTGCAGTAAACTAGACAGAGAAATGATATATTTCTATCTCATTTCTTCTATAACTATAATTCATCTCCAAGCACTATTTAATATACATGCTGAAAGAAACAGAAACCTTGTGAAATGACAGTTTGAAAATATGTAATTAAAATTGTATCATAAATCATTCACGTCAGTGGGGCAACCTAAGGTTATGCAGGCTAAGTTAGTCTTCATTTTATTTTTAACTACGTTTTCTCTATATGCATTTGATTTGTTGGAGTTAACACTTTTGCATCTTTTCTTTGTACAGCGTCCTAAGTCTAGGTGTTTTTCTTTTAAGGAGTATGACGCAAACAACTGCCAACACTGCGACTAATGACAACTCAACAGGGCTGTGTAACAGCCAACGTGATGCGCCTCAGCACAGCGTAACAGAAAATGGTGGTAGGTTTTTATCCTCAGTATGTGCCAACAGGAGGTGAAGTGTGCATTTCTACTATGAGGCAGATTAACTACAGAGGCAGTTTTTCGTTTGGAGGGAAACTAAAACAATTTTGTCTGTTCCCCAAATTGACCATACCTCTTTTAAATTTAACAGAAAGTTTAATTAGGAAAATGTGTAGAAAAAGGATAACAGTTCTTAACTACTATATGCCTATATGTCCAAAACACCAGAACAGAACGAACAACAATCCTGTAAGCAAAACCTCTAAGTGAGCGGAGTCTCTACTGCCCTCTGGTGCAATGATGGTCGCGGACAGCAGGTGGCGATGTCGCGCCTTGGCCGCCTTGGCCACGTGCCTTGCAGGGAGAGAAAAGAAAACAAAGTCCAGGAAAAAGGGTTCCAGCTGCTTTTTACTGGCAGAAAAATAAAATACTCACGTGGGTTTGTCTCTGCGAAGGGACAGGGTGGAATCTTTCCCGTGGACAACGTGGATTCTCTCCTTCTCCTTTGTTTGACAAGCGCGGGTTCGGGGCGGGCAGAGGGTCAGCAGCTCCTCCACCAATGCTGTTGGCTGCCTCAGGAAATCTGTAGCAACTCCAAGGCAGTGGTGACTGTCTCTGTCCCTCTGAAGCACAGGGCACCCGGAGTTAGGGATTTGAGGCAGGGGGGAAAAACAAACCGAAGGAGCCCCTTCCGAGTTGTTTCTTCCAAGCTGCCGCTGAAAATTAAAGTAAAACCTGCACCAAAAGAAAAGGAGTCTCACCTTCCCCCAGCAATCAGGTTGGAATTCGAGCAATTAGGTAGTTCCTTTTAGCTAGCGGTGGTGGGGGCAGTGTTGTGCATCAGCTCCTGAACTCTGTGCTGGTAGGAAAGCAAAATTCTTACAAAATTCTAAAACTATAACAGTAACAAGTGATAACAACCTGGCAATGGCAATATGGCAATGACCGGAGTGCCCCAAGGGTCCTGTGTGGTGAGCTGACCTTGGCTGGATGCCAGGGACTCACCTAGCCACTCTATCACTCCCCAGCCATAAAAGGGAGAGAGAATGAGATGGAAATTGAGTCATGGGCTGGGATAAGCAGTTTGTTAAGGAAAAGCAAAAGCTTGCACATCCAAAAGCAAAGTGAAAAATAACAA
>VWZG01013163.1:3993-18510 GCA_013396735.1 Grallaria varia
GATGGGATGGGATGGGATGGGATGGGACCTTTTGGGGGTGCCACTGTGGGTAAGCCCCCCCGCAGGCAGGGAAGCCCATCGGTGGGATGGGATGGGATGGCGCCTTTTGGGGCTGCCGCTGCCACCGCCGCATCCCCCCAGGTACCTGGCGCTGGTGTCCGGCCTGGCCTCGGGCGCCGACTGGCTCTTCATCCCCGAGTCCCCTCCAGAGGACGGCTGGGAGGACCTGATGTGCGAGAGGCTCGGGGAGGTGAGGGGGGGTCTCCTGCAGCCCCACGATCCGTGTCCCCACGGGGAGTCCCCGCCGCCGGTGCCCGGCCCTGGGAAGCTTCGGGAGGCGCCACCATTGTCCCCGTGAGCCGGGGCGCTCAGCCGAGCGCAAACGCGGCCCTCGCGTGCCAGGGCAGCGCTGGCGGGGCCTCGGCCGCCCGTGCCCTGAGCCGGCCCCGGGGCTGGGGAGGGCACCGCCGTGGGCTTTGGCTGAGCCGTGGTGGGTGTTCCCTCCCCTCGTGCCAGACGCGCAGCCGAGGGTCGCGGCTCAACATCATCATCATCGCCGAGGGCGCCATCGACCGCAGCGGCAAACCCATCTCCTCCAACTACGTGAAGGACGTGAGTGTGAAGGGTCTGCGTGCCCGCGGAGTGCCCGGCGGGTGCCCGGCGTGACGCCCCCTCTTCTCTGCAGCTGGTGGTGCAACGCCTGGGTTTCGACACGCGGGTCACCGTCCTCGGCCACGTGCAGCGCGGAGGGACCCCCTCGGCCTTTGACCGCGTGCTGGTGGGTCCGGGGGGAGGGCAGGGAGAGGGGGAGCCCCGCTCCTGCCACCCCTCTGCCCAACGGGAAGGGCTTGGCAGCCGGGAGGAGGCCCCAGTGGGCCAGCCCCGCTGTGCCCGTGTCCCCTCGTTTGCTGCAAATGTCCTGCATTTTTGAGTAAAACCATCAGCTCTCCAGCTGTGAATTGGCAGCCGCGTGGTTTCCAAGCCTGTGGGAGCATCCCTGAGCATCCCAGCCACCTGGCACAGGTGGCATGGGTGGCCTTGGTGGCACAGGTGGCCCCAGTGTCACGGGTGGCCTTGCTGTCACGGGTGGCCCCGGTGTCACGGGTGGCCTTGCTGTAATGGGTGGCCCTGGTCTCATGGGTGGCCTTGGTGTCATGGGTGGCCCCAGTGTCACGGGTGTTCCCAGTGTCACGGGTGGCCCAGTGTCACGGGTGGCCTTGGTGCCACGGGTGGCCTTGGTGTCATGGGTGGCCCCGGTGTCATGGGTGCCCTTGTCTCTTTGCAGAGCAGCAAGATGGGGATGGAGGCGGTGATGGCGCTGCTGGAGGCCACGCCGGACACCCCGGCGTGCGTGGTGAGCCTCTCCGGGAACCAGTCGGTGCGGCTGCCGCTCATGGAGTGTGTCCAGGTGGTGAGTACCGGGGGGTTCGGCGTGGGGGTCCCACTGCCCTCCCCGCAGGCGTGGCTGTCATGGTGCTGCATCTCTTCCTTGCCCCTCAGACAAAGGATGTGCAGAAGGCCATGGATGAGAAGAGGTTTGAGGAGGCCATACAGCTCCGTGGAAGGTGAGGAGCAGGGATTGGGATGGGGGAGACACCCTTATGGGATGGGGGCTTCTCCTCGTGGGAAAACTGTTGCCTCCTGCAGCCAGAAGGGTTTTACCCCCCACACCCCGGGGTCCAAACATGCCTTGGGGAAACATCACCCTGTCCTTGCAGGAGCTTTGAGAACAACTGGAATATCTACAAACTGCTGGCACACCAGAAGCCAGCGCAGGAGAAGGTAAGGGGTGATGAGGAGCATCAGGGGACACCATCCCCACCGTGGGGACACCCGTGGATGTGCTGTCGCCATCCCTGTCCCCACAGAGCCCCTTCAGCGTGGCCATCCTGAACGTGGGGGCCCCTGCTGCCGGCATGAACGCCGCGGTGCGCTCGGCCGTGCGGATCGGCATCTGCCAGGGCCACACCGTCTACGTGGTGAGCGACGGCTTCGAGGGCCTGGCCAAGGGGCAGGTGAGGGGGCTCCCAGGGGGTGGCTTTGGCCTTGGAAGGGGGTGCCCGGGTGCTCTTCCCACCCCGAATGCCGCCTGCAGATCCGCGAGGTGGGCTGGCACGACGTGGCGGGATGGCTGGGCCGCGGCGGGTCCATGCTGGGCACCAAGCGGTGAGTGCAGCCCCGGGGGGCGGGGGGTGCAGGGGAGGGGACCACCCCCGTCCTCACCCCCACGGCCTCTCCTGCCCCTTCCCCACGCCAGGACGCTGCCCAAGACCTGCATGGAGAAGATCGTGGAGAACGTGCGCAAGTTCAGCATCCAGGGGCTGCTGGTCATCGGCGGGTTCGAGGTGCGTGCGGGGGAACCCCCTGCCCTGGGTCGGGGGGCGCCGGGCTGGGCCGGGCTGGGGGCGTCCCAAGGGAATGCCTTTGGGACACGGATCCGGGCGCGGCGCCGGCATCACCCCAGCCCTGGGCCGCCCGCAGGCGTACGAGGGGGTGCTGCAGCTGGTGGAGGCGCGTGGGCAGTACGAGGAGCTCTGCATCGTCATGTGCGTCATCCCCGCCACCATCAGCAACAACGTGCCCGGCACCGACTTCAGCCTGGGCTCCGACACGGCCGTCAACGCAGCCATGGAGGTGCGGGCAGGGCCGGGCCGGGGGGACACCCACCTGGGCAGCCACAGTGGGGTGTTCCTGGGGCTGGGCCAGGGGGACACCCACCCACCCACCAGGGGGAACACCCACCCACCCACCAGGGGTACACCCACCCACCCACAGCGGGGTGTTCCTGGGGTGACCCCCCCTGCTCCTGGTGCAGAGCTGTGACCGCATCAAGCAGTCGGCCTCGGGCACCAAGCGCCGCGTCTTCATCGTGGAGACCATGGGCGGCTACTGCGGGTACCTGTCGACCGTCACCGGCATCGCCGTGGGCGCCGACGCCGCCTACGTCTACGAAGACCCCTTCACCATCCACGACCTGAAGGTGAGCGGGGCAGGAGCACCTTCCTGGCTAAAATAAGAAGGAAAATCAGGGATGGGAGGGCGGCAGGGCAGGGTAGGGGCTGAAGGAACAGGGCCAGGGGGTGGTGGTGGTGGGCCTGGGCCCGGTGGGATGTGGGGTGGCTGCCGGCATCCCGGTGTCCTTCTTGCAGGCCAACGTGGAGCACCTGACTGACAAAATGAAGACGGATATCCAGAGAGGGCTGGTGCTGCGGTGAGTGGGGGACCCCTGGGGACAGTCCCTGCCAAGCCCAGCCCTGTGGCCGGAGCTGAGCCCTTCCCGTGGCCGGAGAGGGTCCCTGGGCACTGTGAGGTTTGGCTCTGTGATGTTGGGCACCGTGGGTGCCCGCGTGGCCGTGGGGACAGTCCTGTGCTGGATGCCTCCAGAGCTGTCCCCACCCTGTCCCCAGGGTGCCCCTGGCCACACAAACCAGGGCTCTGGGCCTCGGGCAGAACTAAACAGCACAAAGAAGGTGGTCTGGGGAGCACAGAGGGACCCCCTGGGGGTGCCAGAGTGAGGGGCAGCCCCTGAGCCCTTCCCTGTGCCCCCCAGCAATGAGAAGTGCCACGAGCACTACACCACCGAGTTCCTCTACAACCTCTACTCCTCCGAGGGCAAAGGCATCTTCGACTGCAGGATTAATGTCCTGGGCCACCTCCAGCAGGTACAGGGGACAGGGCGACTCGGGCCCCCGCTGTCCCCCAGAGCTGGGCAGGCGTGACAGCCCCGTTTCCTTGTCCTCAGGGGGGAGCCCCCACCCCCTTCGACCGCAACTACGGGACCAAGCTGGGAGTGAAGGCGGTGCTGTGGATGTCAGAGAAGCTGCAGCAAGTTTACAGCAAGGGTGGGCCAAGGGCTGGGGGGCCCGTGGTGGGAGGGGGGGAGGCTGGTGGCTGCTCTCTGGGCTCGGCCCCCAGCGAGGTGGCCAAGGTCGGCTCTGTCCCCCTGCCAGGGCGCGTGTTTGCCAACTCGGGGGACACTGCCTGCGTGATCGGGCTCCGGAAGAAGGTGGTGGCCTTCAGCCCTGTGACAGAGCTCAAGAAAGTCACAGATTTTGAGTAAGTCCCCGTGCCCTGGCGGTTCGCCGGCCCCCGGGGGGACAGACCCGGGTTGTCCCCTCTAGCGCCGTGTCCCCCTGCGCAGGCACAGGCTGCCCCAGGAGCAGTGGTGGCTGAACCTGCGGCTGATGCTGAAGATGCTCGCCAACTACCAGATCAGCCTCACCGAGTACATCTCGGGCCAGATGGAACACGTCACCCGCCGCACCCTCAGCATCGAGAAGGGCTTCTAGTCCCACCAGCCCGACCCAGAGCCCCCGCCGCGTCCTCTCCATCCCCACGTGCTGCTCGGGGAGTGCTGCGGCCCCCCAGTTCTCAGTAGCCCTGTAGCTTTGCCATCGACCCCTCCAAGCAGGCAGAGCCTGGTGCCAGCTCCCAGCACGGCGCAATCCTGCCCCACATCGCTGGTGTGGTGTCTGGTGCCTATGCAGATGCAGACAGGAGGTGTTGCTTGAGCCCAGCTGCACAGCCCAGACCCTTAATCTTCCCTAACTAGTTTATTATTATTTAATGATGGGGTATTTTGAGTCCTTGTTTAGCGGCCTGACCGCCTGAGCCAACTGCTGCTGCTTGTAGTCACCTGCCCCGCGCGGGATGGGGGTGAGGAGGGTGCGGTGCCATCCCAGAGTGGGTCGGAGCTGCCCCCGGGGGCTTCGGCACCCCCTGAGCCCCGGACAGGCTCCATCCCCTGAGGGGTGTCTGGAGGGCCGAGCACGGGGGTCCCCTCTCCCCTTTGCATGCCGCTTGGCTGCGACCGTCACCACGTGGCCCCGGACGCCGTGTCCATCATCTCACCGCTGCTGTGTGACCCCAAATCCCGCACTGCTCGGGGCGCTGCTCTCCTCCTCTAGAGATAAAACCCGCTGGAGCCAAACCTGCCTCTCCAGAGTGGTCATTGCGCCGTGGGGAGGGCAGAGCCGGGGCAGGACGGGGGCACCGTTCCCTGCCGGGAAAGCCAGATGGTTTTCCCAAGCTGGATTAACGCCAGACCAGGAGGTTTCCTGGCTCTGCACATCCCCAAGGCCTGGGAGCGCGGGACCGCAGGCGGCTTCTCGGGAGCAAGGTCAGCATCCTCTGCGGGCAGGCTTCGCAGCTGCAGAGGAACATCCCTGGGTTCCCACCTTCAAGGGCTGTGCCCCAGGGATCTCCGGGGGCGCTCTGCATGTCTTTGCCGAGGCGGTTTCTCAGGGCTCCTGCCAAACGTGCCGGTTTGGCGGCGCTCCGCACGCCCAGCGCGTCCCAGGCGGCCGCACGGAGCTGCTTTCCCAGGACACGTCCCTCCTGGGGCTCTCGGCTGACGGCTCCGGCCCCCGGGACAGCGCCAGCACCCGGATGCCTCACGGGCTTTTGAGTCAAACATGCCCTTATTTTGTCCTCCCCACGGAGCTGCCCCAAGTGAAAGTTCTCCCCGATTTGCCCCCTGACCTTCTATGATGGAGTGACTCCATCAGTGGACAAGAGATATCCACTTATCCACTGGTGTCATTTATTTGGATTCCTGTAAAGCCTTGGACATGATCCCCCAAAACATCCTTCTCTGCATTGGAGAGAGAAGGATTCCATGGATGGACCCTTAGATGGATAAGGAATGGGTTGGATGGTCACATCCAGAGGGTCCTGGTCAATGGCTCAGGGTCCCAATGGACACCAGTGACCAGTGGTGCCCTCAGGGGTCCTTACTGGGACCAGTGTTATTTCATATCCTCATTAATGACACAGCGAAGGGATTGGGGACACCCTCAGCAGGTCTGCAGGTGACACCAAGCCGAGGGTGCAGTGACACACCTGCAGGACGGGGCCATCCACAGGGACCTGGACAAGCCCCAGAAATGTCCCTTGGGAATCTCAGGAGGTTTAACAAGGCCAAGGGCTGGTGCTGCCCTTGGGTCGGGACAAGCCCAGGATCAATCCAGGCTGGGGATGAGCAGATGGAGCAGCCCTGGGAGAAGGACCTGGAGGGGCCGGTGGGGGAGAGGCTGGACATGGCCCAGCCCAGAAACCCCCCGTGCCCTGGGCTGGTCCCCCAGCGTGGGCAGCAGGACAGGGATGGGGGAATTCTGCCCCTCTGCCCCCCAGCGCAGGTGAGACCCCACCTGCAGAGCTGCCCCAGCCCTGGGGGACAGCACGGCAAGGACATGGAGCTGCTGCAGAGGCCAGAGGAGGCACCAGGATGGGCAGAGGATGGAGCAGCTCTGCTGGGAGGGAAGGCTGGGAGAGCTGGGATTGTCCAGCCTGGAGAGGAGAAGCTTTGGGGGGACCTCATTGTGGCCTTCCAGCACTTGAAGGAGCTGCAAGAAAGATGGAGAGACAATTTCCAAGGGCCTGGAGGGACAGGACAAGGGGGAATGGCTTCCCAGTGCCAGAGGGCAGGGATGGATGGGATATTGGGAAGGAATTCTCCCCTGTGAGGGTGGGCAGGCCCTGGCACAGGGTGCCCAGAGAAGCTGTGGCTGCCCCTGGATCCCTGGAAGTGTCCAAGGCCAGGTTGGACAGGGCTTGGCGCAACCTGGGCTGGTAGAAGGTGTCCCTGCCCATGGCAGAGGGTGGAACAAGGTCAGCTTTAAGGTCCCTGCCAACCCAACCGTTCCATGAGTCTCTGATACCGTAACTGCAGTGCTGTTCCCTTATCTGGCCACATTTTAGGCTCTGGAGGAAGATGATAACAATTGTCTCTTCCCTGCCAGAGCTGGACCTGTGGAGAAATACCAGACCTTGGTGATGGAGGCAGCATTGCTGCTATTCCTGGATGAGTATCTGCTCTGGGGACCCCTGGCACAGACCTGGACACTCCTGGAGCTCCATTTCCTGGGTGGGAAAAGGTCTCTTCCACCATCCCATGTGCCAGGCCGGTTGGGATTGGCCCCAACCCACTCCCAAGTAGGACCCCCTGTCAGCCACAGACCCCACACCTGCCTCACCACTGGCCTTGCAGAGTCCCCCAGGATGGTTTGAGGGCAAACGGTGCTGGATCCACGTGGCCACTGGCATTTTCCACAACTGGGAATGGTCCACACTCCCCGCTCGATACTCCCTGCTGAGGCAGGGCAGGGTGAGAGCAGGTCACACGGAAAATGTGACGGCAGCACAGCCCTGCAGCAGCTACGTTCGGGGTGGGAATGGGGACAGGGGGACGGGGGCACTGCACCCCTAACACTGCCTTCCCACCCCAAAAAAAACCCCCACAGGGCCGAATTCCGGGGAGCGGGCAGGGAATGGAGAGGCACAGCCTCTGCACCCCCAGGCTGAGCAGGAGGGGACACGACTGTGCCCACCCTGAATTATCATTGAGGGCAGGGCAAAAAAACCCTGGAGCAGCCTGGAGCAGAGGGCAGGCTGCCAGGACCCCCAGGCAAGGGCAGCAGCCTCCCGCCGGGGTTTGCAGGGACACTGCAAGGAGCAGCCAAGGATGACCAGCACGGCACGTAGGCAGCGAGCTGTGCTGTGCTGGGGCCACGGGATCCACAGCCCGGAGCCGTGCTGTGCTGGGGCCACAGGATCCACAGCCCAGAGCTGTGCTGTGCTGGGGCCACGGGATCCACGGCCCAGAGCCGTGCTGTGCTGGGGCCACAGGATCCACAGCCCAGAGCTGTGCTGTGCTGGGGCCACGGGATCCACAGCCCGGAGCTGTGCTGTGCTGGGGCCACGGGATCCACAGCCCGGAGCTGTGCTGTGCTGGGGCCACGGGATCCACAGCCCGGAGCTGTGCTGTGCTGGGGCCAGGGGATCCACAGCCCGGAGCTGTGCTGTGCTGGGGCCAGGGGATCCACAGCCCGGAGCTGTGCTGTGCTGGGGCCACGGGATCCACAGCCCGGAGCTGTGCTGTGCTGGGGCCATGGGATCCACAGCCCAGAGCTGTGCTGTGCTGGGGCCACGGGATCCACGGCCCAGAGCTGTGCTGTGCTGGGGCCACGGGATCCACAGCCCAGCTCGGCAGGAATTGTGTCAGAGAGCCCCAGGGACTGCGGCCATTGCTCCACCAGCCAGCACAGCCAGCGAGCCCTGAGGACCAGCTGTGATGATTCCATTCGTCACTCTCAGCCCAGAAAAGCTGGGGGGTCCAGCAGCTCCATGGACAGGCCAGGAGCCTGGGAGAGGACTTGCCCTCAGAGCACGATGCAAACGGGATGACAGGAGAGTCTCCCAGGCCCTGCCTGTCAAGGGAAGTCTGGGACATCATAAATCACAGGACTGCAGCTGGATGTAACGCAGAAGGCAAGAACTAAGGACACTGGAGGACTTAAAATGCGTCAGCAAATATCCCCCCAAGTGATGAGGGTCAAACTGTGTCCCTTCCCACCAAGGTCAGGCAAACAGGCGTGTTGGACGCCGGGCCGTCCCCATCCCTGAGGAGCGTCCCTTCCCGGCAGCACGGCCTGGACACTGGACAAACAGGGACAGTGGGGACACGGGAAGGCCCTGGGGCCCTGTGCAGCACCAGCGTCCAACTCGTGTCCCGTCTCAGACCACCGTCCCACCAGGGGTGGCTCTGCACTGAGCTTCCCTGCCCACCTCCTTTGGCTGCTTCCCGCCGGCGCCATGCCCTTGGGCAGCGCTGCTGGGAGCAGGATTGCCAGGGCAGAGGCCCAGTGAAGCAGGAACAGGAGGGATCCCAGCCCTCCTCCTGCTCCAAAGGGCTCACAATGCGCCCCGTGAACCAGAGGTAATGCAGCAATGCCCCCAGCCCCGACTTACACAGCCTCGAGGGATAACTGGGTTTATTTGGTATGTCACAACAGTTTAGTTTGTGTTTAACAGCTCTCTAAAACCTTAGTAAATGCAGTTTTATCAGTGACAGAGCAACGCCCACCCCTGATGTCTGTGCAAAGCCCAGCAATGCCCAGGGCCCTTTAACTTGGATGTTTCCTTAAGCTGCTCTAATGCCTGCAGGGAATGTGGGGGGGAGAGGACAGCTGAGCATTCGGGGTTTGGGAGTCCTTTGTGTTCCACGGAGGCTGCTCCGAGGAGGTTTCCTTTGGTCTGCCTGACCCCCACGGCAGTGCTAAAGGAAGCACTGACCGTGACCGCAGGAAGCCAGTCAGGACTTGGAAAAGAAATTAAGAATTTGACATTGACCTTCACAACCTGCACTAGACGGTTCTTGGTGACCATCTCAGGCAACATCTCCTTGACAGACTTCACAAAACCAAATCTTTGTGGTAGGAACTGCCTTCAGAGGCTGCTACACAGCCCAGGCTGGCCGGGGAGCCACCCAGGAGCAGTGACCTCTCCAGCTGCCACCCCCTCGGATCACACAGCACCTCTGGCTGCAGCGCTGCTCCCTTTGCTGGTTTGCCTGCAATTCCCATCCAACAGCTCCAACGACAGAAACACGAACAGAGCCTGCTAGCCAGGCAAGAAAGCTCGGGAGAAGGAGCCAGCAGCATCCCCTCGCAGCCCCTCCACTCGGGAAGCACAGCAGAAGCACCGAGGCTCGGGCTGCAGCCAGGGGTATGTGGGCAGGATGGCACCGTGGGGCTGGGCCCAGTGCTCCAGGGAGCTTTGGAATGGCCATGGGCACCATCACTCCTCCTGCAGCTCCTTCTTCTGGAAGGCCTGCAGTCTCCTGGCCACCGTCTGCTGGACAATCTCCAGCCCCTCCGCGTCCAGTTCCTTCATGAGAAGCAGGATGGCATTCAGGACGTTGTTCTGTCGGGACAAGGCAGACATTGCTTCATACAAGCCAGCCTGGAGAAGGACACTGGATTTTCCCTGCTCTTTCTAGGAACTCGTCCACCACCACCACCAGCACCACCAGCAGCCCCGGCAGCAGACTGGAACAGCCACCTGCAGCCACAGGGACCAGCAGAGCCCTGGGGGCAGACCCAGGCAGTGGCTGCTGAGGCACGTGAGGAGGCAGGAATGCAGGCCAAGCCCATGGGCCCCGTCCAGTGCAAGCTGCCCACACGCCTCTGGCTCCAGGCCAGCCCCAGCCTGGCTGCTGTGAGGAAAGGCACAGGCAGGAGCGGCCACCCTCTGACTCCTGGGGAAGGACAGGAGCCCTCTGCTCTGAGGAGTGAGAAGAGCTGGTGAAATCACCAGGAGGAACCCTGGCAGGTCCCCAGCCCAGCCCTGCCACCACTGCAGGACCCCTGCCAACACCACGCTGCGGCTCTGTCAAACCACGCCTTGAAAAACTCCAGGGAGAGATTCCACAGCCTAAATAACTGTCCTTCTAGGGAGAATCTTTTCCCTCACATCCAACCTGACTCTCTCCAGCTGCAAACTGAGGCCATTTCACCCTTCTTTAATGGTCAGAGCCTGTGCTGCTATTCCAGGGAACCAACATCTGAGTGAGGCAGAGTGTGGTTCCATCTCGATCTGCTGATGGATGTGATGGCCCTGAGCCCAGCAGACAGCAATTCCCAGCTGAACCACCAAGGCCCACGGGGTTCATCCAAGGCTGCACCACAGAGGGGGCTGAGGAACCACCGAAACTTTCTGCTCAGCAGTCCCTTCCCAAGGCTCGACCCCCTTCTTGCTAAAGAAATACTTCCTAATATCCAGTCTGAACCTCCCCTGGCACCACTTGGGACCATTCCCATGTGTCCTGTCTCTGGATCCCAGGGAGAAGAGCTCAGCACCTCCCCCTCCACATGCCCTCCTCAGGAAGCTGCAGAGCACAACAAAGTCCCCCCTCAGCCTCCTTCTCTCCAGACCAGACAAACCCAGGGCCCTCAGCTGCTCCTGGACATTCCATCCAGCCCTGGCACCAGCTGTTCCCCTCCTCTGGACACATCCAGGGGCCTTCATGTCCTTCTCCACTGGTAGGGCCCAGACCCACACAAGAGAAAAAAGCAATTTGGCCTTTAAAAGACACTCACTCTCTTCTTGCGGCTGCAGTCTGTCTCTCGAGGGGAAAAGGAGCAATATTTATCCCTGGGAACGACCTTCATAGCAAACTCCTCTTGAATTTTGCTGAATAAAAGGGAGGAAAAGCAAATGTTATTATGACCAGGTGGGAGAATCCTCCTCTGCCAGGCAAATCCATCACAGGCAACCACGTGAGGAGTATCCAGCTGGAGGACTCTGGGCATGGATGGAGCTCCCAGATGAGAGAGGACCCATCCCTTCTCCAGATGCAGCTGACACGCTTGAGTCACCCACCTACAGCAGAGCCTGTCTGGCAGACACAGAACCAGCCCCACCAGTGCCATTAAACCAGCACAGCTCCACCAACTGGAACTGGAACCAACTGGCAACTGGCACAAGGGGAATCTGCACCGGCTGCACCCTTGGAATATGAGGGTCCCTTCATGCTGCACAGGAGTTCAGCCCAGAAACCCCAGCAGCTCCCAGGGGAGCCCTCACTTTGTCTCCTCCAGGCTGGAACTGAGCAGTTGGCTCCCGGGCTCCGCTGTGGATCCGGCCGTGCTGGATTCCAGGGACTCGGCCCAGCCGTTCTCCACGTTCCCCTGGGCAGGGGGGGCCGTGATCTCCACGCCATCCACCAGGGCCTGGGACAGCTCCTCCTCTGTCACTGCTGCAAGAGCCAAAACAAAAGCCTGCTGCTGAGAACTGCGGCAGCCCGGGGAGATGTACCAGGGCAGGTTCTGTGGCTGCAGAGATGTTCCCAAGGGGTTTGGTCCAGAAACTGTCTGACATTTTGCCTTCCCCCTCCTCCTGCAGCGAAACCCATGCAGGAGGACACTGGAAGCCATGCCCAGCCTCTCAGAGAAGGGTACCAGGGAGGGACGCAAACATGCTTTTCTATTTCGTCTCTGGCGAAGGCTCCAAAAGCCACCAAATTGCTGCTGCTGGGTAGGAAAAAAAACAGCAGATCCAGTAACAGAACCTTTGTTTGGCCACAGCAAAGGAGAGAGCTCTAAAAAACCACTAATTAGTGGTACTGCCTGAGCTATAATGAGGTGCTCTCAGTCCTGCTGGTGCAGGGAAGGGATGGGGAGGGAGAGGAAGGGAAAGAGGGACGGGGAGAGAAAGGGAAGAGAAGGGGAAAATAAGAAAGGAAAGGGGAAGGGAAAGGGGATGGGGATGAAGGAGGGAAAGAGGGAGGGGTAAGAGTGAAAACAGCTTAGAAGCTCGACCTCTAACACATCCTGACTCAAGGGAAAATCAAAGGATGCCTCCAAGAGGGGAACCAACCAATGAGTGGCACATGAGCCCCTGGCCCGGGGCTGCTGGCTCCCCTGCCAACACCCACCTTGGTTGTCCAGCTTCTGCAGGCCGGGCAGGTTGCGCAGCACCGTCATGCGGTAGCGGTGAGGGTCCTGCCCGCAGCAGGGGTTCTCTGCCAGCCACAGCACCCGCAGCCGGGGCAGGCCTTTGAGGTGGAAGAGCTCATTTAGGCTCACGATGTTGTTCTTCCTCAGGTAGAGCTCGCTCAGGTTCTGGCAGCGGCTCAGCGGCTCAAGGTCCGAGATGTGGTTCACGCTGCAGAGACACAGTCAGAGCCCATCCCTCCCTCCCTGCACCATCCAGGGCCTTCCCAGCCCCTTTTCCTGGCACAGCAGGGCAAGGGGCATTCAAGGCCCACGGCTTGTGGCATTTCATCTTGGCGCTCCTCTGCCGAGGGTGACAAAGAGCTTCCCCCAAACCTGCCCCCATTTCCGTGCCAGTAACTCAGACCCACCAAAGGGGAAACTATGTAAGATTCCCAAGCTCCAGTGCACAGACCATTGGCTCCATGGGGCTCCCAGGATGGGTGAAAAGTTGGGTGTATTATGGAAAGGAAAAGCTCTGAGAGATCCATAAGCATTTCAACAAGCACTCTGCCAACAGGCCACATAGAGAGACCACAAGGACCCCCATCCAAACCAGGGAATGGGGCTTTAACAACGGGCTTTAAACACTTGTTGAAACAGGGATTATTTTCTCGAGGAGCAAAGGGAAAGGTGCAGAGGAGCTGGTGAAGAACAACCATTTCTACACCCCTGCTGCATGAGAAGCGGGGCACGAAGAGCCACGCAGCTCAGACACACAGCCACAGCAGGGTGGGAAGCAAATAAGCTCCAGGAAAAAGGTGCTTTCCCTCCCCCTCCAAAGCTGGCAGCCTGGATTCACCTGAATGTGATCACCTCGATGTTGGGCAAATCCCGGCATATGGATATCTGGGCAGGGAGAGACAGAAACAGCAAGTTGGCACTTGTGGGGAAAATTATCAATAGACTCAACTGAAATGACGATAAACTCAATTAAAATCACAAAAAGCACAATCAGGAATTCAGCTTTGTTTCAGTCCAACCAGAGCTTAACACCACCACAGGGATCTGCTGCCACAGCGAGTGCAGAGTCAGCAGCTCCTCCGGCCTCTCTCCCCAGGAGTGGAAGCACAGACTCCAAACTCCATCATGTTGTTCTTCTGCTCCAGCAACTCTGCAGCCTCCACATGCAGGAAAGGCCCCTCTCACCCCGGCCAGACCTCTCCTAATGACAGAACCTTATCCAAAGTCCCAAACAGAAGAGGAAGGACTCAGGGTCCTGTTCTCCAGGCTCAATGCAAGGCCTTGGAGGAAAACTTCCCAGTTTGGAAACAGCAGCAGTCCCTTTTGGTTTGTTTTTTTAATGATTTGAGAAGCTAATCAACCCTGAAAAGCCCTGCAGCTCACTGGCATGGGGCCAACCCAACCCCAGCCCTGAACCCTGCCAACCCAATTCCCTCCATCCCATCCCTGCTCCCTGCTGGCCCAGGCTGGGGCTCCTCACTGGCTCCTCCGGGACTTACATCCGTCAGGTGGCAGCCCCTGCAGGAGGAGAGGGGGGTCAGGGGGACATGGCAGGGTGAGCCCCCCTTGCCCCACCCCCCCGGTGCACAGCCCGAGCCCCCAGCCCAGACCCACCAAACTGCTCCAGCAGACCCTGTCACAGGCCTCGTGGTGCCTCACCAGCCCCATCCTTGCCTGTCCCCTCTCACCCATCCCTTCCTGTCCCACTCACCCATCCCTGCCCGTCCCCTCCTTCCCCATCCCTGCCTGTCCCACACAATCCCAGTCTCCCCTCCATCACTGTCCTCCTTCTCCATCCTTGCCTGTGCCCTCCACATCCCTGTCCCCTCTCCCCATCCTTGCCCATNCAGCAGTCCCTTTTGGTTTGTTTTTTTAATGATTTGAGAAGCTAATCAACCCTGAAAAGCCCTGCAGCTCACTGGCATGGGGCCAACCCAACCCCAGCCCTGAACCCTGCCAACCCAATTCCCTCCATCCCATCCCTGCTCCCTGCTGGCCCAGGCTGGGGCTCCTCACTGGCTCCTCCGGGACTTACATCCGTCAGGTGGCAGCCCCTGCAGGAGGAGAGGGGGGTCAGGGGGACATGGCAGGGTGAGNTGCCTGTGCCCTCCCTATCCCTATCCACTCTCCCCATCCCTGTCTGTCCCACTTCCCCATCCCTGTTGGTCCCAGTTCCCCATCCCTGTTTGTCCCAGTTCCCCATCCCTCCCTGTCCCCTTCCCCATCCCTGCCTGTCCCTTCCCCGTCCCTGTCTGTCTCTCACAATCCCTGTCCCCCCTCC
>VWZG01013164.1:0-12988 GCA_013396735.1 Grallaria varia
AGCAAAAGTTAACAAGATTTTTAAAAGGGTTCCTTTTCTTTTTTGTTTGTGAACTATGTTGGATGTCTCTTCAGTTACTGTGTTCTTAATAACCTGCAAGATCTTTTAGCCTTTGTATTTTTGATTTACCATTAGTGCCATTATTCCTGAGATTTGCCTTTATAACCTTTGCTGTAATCTTCAGTGAGAACAGAATAAATTTTCATTTTTTTCTTATGAACCCTAAACTTCTGCAAAAAACAGAGTGCAAAAGTTCATGAGGATCAAAAAAAGAGGGACAATGCAAGAAAAATATATAAAGAAATATGTAAAGCAGTTTCCCCTTTGGTAACCTTCGGTCCAGCAGATGATCAGAAATGTAGATATTGAAAATACCCAGGAAACAGATTCAAGCAATGGCATTCAGTTAGGTAGCCTGATGAAACAATCTGTTTAGATATAATTAGCAACTGTTTAACACATTGAAAATGAAAACTGGCAGATTTAAACAGTAGAAAATGTAAAAAAAATGTTTCACAACTTTTGAGCTTAAAACAGGTGAATGTTGACATATTTTTAATACCTGAGGCTTATTATTAAAAAAAACACAAACAAACAAACAAACAAAAAAACCAGAGGCATTTTCAATAAAACATGAAATTATTATGAAATCTCTACAAAAGTAAAACCAAAAAATTTTTGAAGAGATGAAGGAAAGAGTTAATGAAAGAGAAGTGGTACTGCTTAAAATAATGTGAGAATCATACAGTTAATAACTTCTGATCAAAACCAGTTCTGGGAAATAAAATGATTATATGGGAGATAAGTAATAAGGATTTAGCAAAAGATAAACCATGAAATCTTCATAATGTGAAGATACTAAGTACCAGGTTAAAGATGGTCTGGATTATTTATTTCACTAGATGAAAAAAGAAGAGGAGAGATATTCCTAAAATTATAATGCTTGATTTACAAACTTGAAGGTCTGTAAGTTTAAAGAGTATGCTATCCTACTCAAAATTGTTATATTCTTATATTCTTGTTATATTGTTATATTCTTGTTTGAAAATTTATGCAAATCTTTGATTTCAAGTGGTTTTTCTCTCTTTTTTTTTTTTTTTTCCTCCCCCCAGTGAATACGGGAGCAATAAGTAATATATATGTTAATCTGCACTTGGATTTTAATAATAAATCTTTCTGAACACCTGGGGCAAAGGCATCAATTAATACAAATTAACACGTAGTATTATAGATTGCTTATTTAGTTGCTTATGACTATGTAATTGCTTACAATTACGACTGTAGAACACCCACTGAAGTAATGGAACATATATGTTTATTAATGGAGTCACCAATAATGGTGCACTGGACCCATACAGTGAATATTCTCAGGTATTTGCAGCAGACAACACCTAAGGATGGTGTAAAGCCACCCTACAGGACCAGAATTGGATCAAAGTCATGTTGCCCCAAAGCAAATCTGTTTGTTTTGTCTGTTTGCCAGAACTTTCTGTTCAAATCCAGGTGAGGATGAAAAAGTACAGCCAGAGCCCATCAGGAGGGCACAGGTTGGTGGGGGAGAGGCTGGACATGAACCCCCCGTGCCCTGGGCTGGTCCCACAACAGGTTGGGGGGATTGTGCCCCTCTGCCCCCCAGCTCAGGTGAGACCCCACCTGCAGAGCTGCCCCAGCCCTGGGGCCAGCACAGCAAGGACATGGAGCTGCTGGAGAGTGCAGAGGAGGCACCAGGTTGGGCAGAGGATGGAGCAGCTCTGCTGGGAGGGAAGGATGGGACAGCTGGGATTGTCCAGCCTGGAGAAGAGATGCTTTGACATTACTCATTGCGGTCTTCCAGTGCCTGAAGGGGTTACAAGAAACATGGAGAGAGACCATTGACAAGGGATGGAGGGATAGGACAAGGGAGAATGGCCTCAAGCTGATGGAGAGTAGGGTTTTATTGGATATTAGGAGGGAAGTGTTTGTGAACCCCTGGCACAGGGTGTCCAGAGGAGCTGTGGCTGCCCCATCTCTGGGAGTGTCCAAGGTCAGGTTGGATGGGGCTTGGAGCAACCTGGGCTGGTGGAAGGTGTCTCTGCCCATGGCAGAGAAGAAGATGGAACAAGATGATCTTTAAGGTCCCTTCCAACCCAAACCATTCTATGATCCTGTGATCTTATAAGTAGCTTCTTCTGACTTCACTGCAGCCCGTCTCTGAAGGGCTTGTCATCTTCAGCCCATCCTGGTTGCTCCTCAGTATATCCAGGTCCCGTTAAAAAAGCCCTTCTAATATTTTGTCCACTAATATTTTGTCCACAACAAATCTTGAAGATTTACTAGAAGTAGAAAAACAAAGAAATTTATGATCTATGATTAGCTTGCCTGTTTTTGCTATTTAAAAAAATAGGAAAAGAAAAGCCTAAGGATCTCTATATAATTCTGGACATGTTTAGGTACAGTCTCCTGCCATGCAAAGGTCTCTTTTACCTCTTTATTTCTAAGAGTAGTGCATTATACTAACATTGAAATTGTAACAGGTTTTTTTTCATATAATACAACTGGATTTTCATAGCAGAATTTTCTGAGAAACTCTTTAAATTTTTCTCCTGATTTACTCTTCAGAATAAATAACCTGGATGTCTTTTAATAGAAAACTCAATTGTTTTTGCTCCAGAGTCATTAGAGAAGTAAGTGATGCAATCTGTCATTGCTGTTGCTCTCTTAATTTTTACTCTGTCTTTACCTGTGTCGTTAACAGTACATTTGTCTCGACATCCTCTGCGACCAGACAGTGCAGGTAAATAAATACAGGTGAGACAAGCTGTTGTTTTCTCTTGGCTATAGAAGAAGCTTCAACACAGGTGCCTTCACTAAGATGTCTGGACTCAGATGAGAGGGATCTGTTGTTCCGTATACATGGGAAATTAAATATTATTATAATATTATTAAATTATTTCTCTGAAGACATAAGTTAATGTTTTTCAAAGGGAATATACAGTATTTGTTCTCTAAGACTGCATCTATGCACCCTGACACGTAAATGTGCATAGAAAACTGAGCTGTGTGGTAGCTAAGTGGTTTCTGCTTTTTCTTGATGTATTTTCTGAAGGAGGAGTATCATATTGGGAAAAATAATTAAGAATCAAAGGTAAATATACTAATTTTGATTGTCCTGTACTATAAAATATGAGGTTTGTTTTCTTGAAGCCTATGGATACATTCCTTTCAATTGACATTTTCCTGAAAAATGAGTTTTTAAGAAGCTCTATTTCTATGCTTGCACTCATGGACACTTGCATAAAGAGTAAACTCCACCCTGCTGATTTTTGCTCTGTGAAGTCAATGCATTCTGTCACTCAAGATGCTTTATCAGCTGAAAGGTCTGGGTGCAAACAGGCTGAAGCTGAGTCATGCTTGGGCTGTGGCACCAGTGAAGACCCACAAATTGTTCTTTTCCCCCTGTTTATTTGCTGGTAACATCAGTGACATCAGTAACTTGACACAAATGTGGAACTCCTGGTTTCTTTTTTGACTCTCTCCCTTTAACCTGTCCTGTGGTGGTCCCTCTATTGTATAGCACAGGTGAGTTCTGCCCATGCACTGCATGACATGCAAAGGCACCCTTACTTATTATGACTTCTGTGTGTGGTTTGAGGGACCTGTGTGTGATAAAAGACTGGTGAACAAATGTCTGATTCAATGAATTAATTTTTTTTTTTTTTTGCTGAATAAAGTCTTGCATCCATCACTGCTAAATCCGTGCATGAACCAAGGAGCAGTAACAGCATTCTCAGAAGGCCCTGTGGTCTTTCTCTTCCCTTGTGCTTTGAGTGCAATAGAAAACAATGTTGTTTAACAATCAGAATTTATCCTTACTATTGTCTTCCGTATGAAAAAAAAAAAAAAAGGCACACAACACATGAATCTTTGAATTCACTCTTGTTCATTTACTGTAATTTAAATTCATGACCTGGTAGCAATCAATGGAAGAATAAAAAATGTGAAGAGATAAAATTTATAAAAATTTGTCTTTTAAGTAAAGTGTTTCATTGCAGACATCAAAAAGAATTTTTTTAAGCATTCCATAGCTCAGCAGTAAGCCTTATTGTAAAGTACCATATAATACATAGAAATACATTGGGTATTTTTGAGTTTTGCGGGTTTTTTGCCTTTTTTTTGGTGCAAGACAGTGTTTGCTATGAAAATACTTACTTAAAATTGCTGTGAGTGTACCAAAAATGATGGATGGGAATAATTTGAAGCCATTCAGAAGTGATATTTAGATGGATATTTATCTTAATGTAGCAGAATTACAGTGGTCTGAGACTCATAGAACAAACAGTTTTCCTGTAAGATTTCCATAAGTTTTATTGCCAACTAAAATATTAATATTTCAGATTGGATTCAAGCTAAAGTGTACCTTCATGCGTATTTGTTTGGGATCTCAATATGAAAATGATGTGTTGAAAATAACTGGATAATGCAGGAGTGAAAAAAACGTACGGGAAAAGGAAAGTACAAAATAGACTTTTTGCATCCAAATTCTGCCTGCATCATCTCACGTGCAGTTCTTCTTTTACCTTTACTCTGCTCTACAACAAAACCTCCTGGAAAACTTTCCCTTAACAAAAATCTTCATGTCCTCACCTTCCATCACCTGTCAGAAATTGTGCAGGACCACGTAAATCATCACAGAGGTTTGGAAGCTGCAGCGGTTGCAGCAAATACATTTGAGACCATTTCAAGGGAGGAAAATAGGGTAATATTTCAGTGTGGGAAGATGAGGTACCTGAATGCTGGGACTTTGAATGTAAATGTGATCCCACATGTGAATTTCCAGTCTATTCCCCAACCCTTAAACTATTTCAGAGGCTTAATAACATTTCTCTGCAATTTACCCAAGAAAGCCTGAAGACCTATTTCATAAACTTTAACTACAAGCCAAAAATAAATTGTGATCTAAGACTCATTTTATTGTTGCTGTTCTTTTATTTATCTCTCATGATACATAGATTTATGCTTACTGTGATGGTGTTATAAATTACTTTTGCAAGGGAGCCATGTCTCCGTTTTTATGTTCAGTACCACATCTATTTCACTATTTCACTTTCACCACTGTCTGTGGAGGGAAGGGAAGGACAATTTAAGCCATCCTTATTTTGAAGTTGATGCTTTGTGATTTTAAACAGGCTCCCGAATCTTGTTTATTTCCTTTTTTTACAATAAAATTGCTGTAATATGCTGATATGTGGGTTACATGGATTTGTATCTTGTATCTTACAGCTGTTGACTCTCAAAATGCACAGATTATCTTGAAAGTTTGTAATAGAGTTCCATATCCTGACAGATTGTTTCCCCTTGCATATAGACACACTCCCCATCCCCCAATTAAACTGTATTTTTATTAGTATTTTAAAAAAATTATTTCATTTCATGTTTCTTCCCTGATATCACTGAATATTGAGATTTATCTGTGGGCATTATATACAAAAGTATCATGTGATCAGTATCAAACATAGGACAGGTGAAAACTCTTTCCTTTCCACAGTTATGAAAAAGAATAAGATTAAAAAAAACTGATTTCTGTGCCTAGACTTTCACACAAAGGTGTTTGATGATTTATCTCCATTAGCACAATGAATTGCCTCATGATGAATAAGTGTCCACTAATAGAATGGACAAGAGGTCTTGTGCTTTGTGCAAGAAGGATTCCTACAGTATGTATAAAACAAATATGAAATTACTGATTCTTACTGAGAACAGGGTTGCAGCAGGATATTTTTAAGAACACTCTTTCATTATGTATCCTGCTGTCTTGCTGGCAAAACCCACTTAGTGTTTCAGAGTTGACTCATTATGCTTGTGTTTAATTTCCATGAAAAAATCATCTGATTCCAGCTGAGTTGAAGTTCTACAACAAAGTCTTCATTAATTAGAACCATGTCTTAAACAAATTCGCATGCCAGCTACTTTTTTTCTCCCAACAATCTCCTTCTAAAAAAAAATAAAAATTAGGCTCCCATTAAAATCTTACAGAAATTGTTTTCTGACTTCCTGGATAAACCCACTGTGTTTGGGTCACTTTTTTTCTGACAGGGAATACAATGGTGACAATAAATAGTTGTCTAAGCATATGTTTCTAAGCATGAATGTCAACTACTCTCCCCTGTTCATCCAGGGAATGATCCAAGAGTTGAATATTTTAAGAGAAAACAAGAGGACTGTGAAGAACCTGAAGAGCTTTGGACGTTCCTACACCATCCTGTTGACTGGACAAGCCCCTTTTCGTGTCCCTCAGGTGTATTTGTTTCAGTCAGAATTTAGGTGGGTTGGTAGAACTGTGGATGACAGTGGAGTTCCCATGCACATGAAACTGGGGGACTCCATTCCTAGAGCCAAGCCATGACAAATTAAACTTTCCCTAAGTTTTATTGGGCGATTGTAGTCATCAAAAAGGAGGTTCCACTGAAATATCCAGCTCATTCTTCTGTCTGGCCAACAGCTGACCAACATATGAAATGAGACAACAGGAAAATGCCTTAGTAATTTATATAAAATACTGAAGAGCTTTGTGTTTTGGGTAAAACACTCTGAAATTGCCAGATTGACCCTATTCTATGTATTTTGATTTACCATTTTTTCCATAATTGTATATCTGACTGCTGTTTTCACAAAGGTTTAAAATTAAAAATAAAAAGCCTTGAAGGAGGAATATTTTGAAAAAGTTATTTTTTTTTAATTTATTGTGTGCTTCTGAAATCTCAGTTATTTCTTCTTGATCTCACATGTGCTTTTATCCACTCTTTTGCATTTCTTTGAAATAAATCAGAACAGTGGGAGAAGATTAATGGAAGTGGTAAAAACAGAACATATGGAATCCTCTATTATTTGATTATGTGCTGCTGTCTGTGGCCTGTTCCCCTGGGAAAGGTAATGTCCTTGACCATGGGGAAATTAGAGGTATTCTTTCAGGTTCCTTCCAGCCTAAATCATTCTGTGATTCTATTTTCCTAATGATCAGTAACTATGACTTTAAGATAATCTCCGTAAGGTAATGTAATCATAAGGACTGCACTTTGGAAACAGGATTTATGATTGACTGGATAAGAAATGTCAAAGTGTCCATATCCTGGGAATACTGAAAGCCATGTTAATTTATAAACTAGAGGGGATGGTGACAGACTTTTAAGTGTCTGGTGGAAACTTGCAGATATTTTGTATATTCCTATCAGTGCTGCTCAGATGAATTTTGTAATGTATTTAATAACAGAATAAATCAAATGAGCTTTTAAAGTGTTTGTTTCAGACATGTACCAGAAGGACTGCTGAAAGCAGGAAACTCCCTAGAAACAGGCAAACCTCTAGTTTGTGCACAGTGCAGTGTTATCTACACAGGTCTAAAAGATTTATAAATTTTACATGCATGTTTGGTTGAAAAATGACAAAAGGGCCATCCTGATTTGCAAAAAAACTCACTCCTGATGGTTGCTAATTAGCTGTATTGCACCAAAAATGATTTGTCGGTTCACAACTCCCTAACATGTTGGAAAATGCAATATACTAAACCTGGGTTTACTCTCATGATATGGCTGAACATGACTTCTTTTCAAGTTTAAACCTTCTGACAAATCAGCATGTTTAAACCATTTAGCCTGAGCAAGTATACTAGTCTATCAGGTGAAGAAGATATATAAAGCTTATTTTTCTTTTGAACTTGCCCATCAAAGAGGCTTGCACAGCCTTTAATCCGTGTTGGGGGAATGTATGGTGTTTGCCTGTATAAATCAGCAGCTGGGTATGGAGCTGTCTTATTTTCACAGTGCCAAAAGCTGCCAAGCTGTGCATGTGAAATCCCTGCAGCTGATGTTAGAGAAGCACGGAAAGGAGAGGGAGGTGAATTCTGTTACTGAATTAATGTTTTCTACTGTAAAAAGAAGACAAAAGGGAAAAGAATGAGAGACCTGCACAGTTTTTTTCTCCTATGGCAGAAGAAGGGGTAGGTGATCTTTGAGGAAACTTGTTGGAACACATTACTAAACAATTTTTACATTCTAATTTTAAAACGTCACTGTTGTAGTTTTTGATACATGGAATGAAAGTATTTTTTCTTAATTCTTCTGCTAGATAGCAGAGTTATATCCCTCCCCAAGCTGAGAAGTTTGTTGCATCCTCTGATAATGCCAGTTCTCTTAGAATTCCTCACCAAAAAAGTCCCACTTGAGGTACCCAAGTACATTTTATTAACACCTGTGTAACTTATTTCCATGGTGCAACTGCCAGGGCAAAGCTCTGAAATAAGTTGATTATTAAAAACCTAGTCCTACGTAGTTAGAAAAATAATTTGGCTGGTGTGAGTTTTGTTTTTCACCTGTAAAAGATGGATTTGGTTCATGGTATCTCCACGAAAGGAAATACCTCTTCACTAGCCATGCTGCTCTCCTATATTTTAATGGCATAATAGTTAGGACAGGCATATTCCCATTATGTCTTCTGCTGGCTCTCATGATGAGATTTATGTGACTGCAGAGTCCACCACTGATAACATAATAATGGGGTCTTCATTCCTAAATCACACTTGCTATTTGCGACATAACTCATACTCCGGCTGCATTCCAATCACACACACCTAGTGGAAAATAGAGACTGGAGGAAAGCTAAAAATAACCCTTGCCAAAGCCTGAGTAGATTTGTATCTTGCTATTCAAATCATGGCTATGTTAAGTGTTCCCAGATGGGAGTGAGCGCTAACAGGCAGCAAGGAATGCTCGTCCTCTGTAACAGGACGACAGTTGTACAGCCAAGTAATCAAAGGAACATCACAAATGTGGGGATTGCCAGGGCAGAGTAAGAATCAGAACCAAATCTTACAGGGTAACGCTGAGCCCATTGCCCCAGAACATGAACACACAGAATAATAAGTCCAGCTCTCATGGTTGCTGATTGAGACACGAATCTCGTGAGTAAACCATGAACACTTGGTGGACAAGGGAGCCACAAAGGAGAAGCTGGTTTTGTGCATTCAGTTTTATTCTCTTCAACGTATTCCAAAACAAGTAACTGAAATGAGGAGATGAAAACATCCAGCCTGGCTGAAGGTCAATAAAAAATTATCTCTTTCACCTTGAGGTGGGTTTTAACCCATGTAGTCTAAAACTGCAACCAAAGATTGGACACAGCTCTTCATAAAGAAAGGTAAAACACAAAAGGCTAATTTTCTAATTCAAATAGACTAAGAGCAGAGCCTAAATGGCTCTTGTGGTCACGTGACTAAGGATTTGGTGATGTGAGTTTGTGAGCTGGACAAGATTTGAGATGAAACGCTGTAATTGTGGGAAAGGACTGGCCTGCTCACTGTTGGCTTTGTACTCACCTTGTTGAATATTCCCTTCATAGGGGAGAATAAGGGAAATAAACACAGAAGTCCCTAAGCCACGGCCTTCTTGAAACTGTGAGAAATAAAACCAGAATAGCTGATAGCATCACTCAGCATACGAAGAATTGTGCCTCTTTCAATTGATGACATGACATTTCTTTGCTGTTCTAAGGACTATATGTATTTTCATTGTATTAGCAATTATAGAAATAAATTGATGGACAGACCTGTTCTAATACTCCACGAAACCTTCATGTGAACTTGACATTGCTTTGGTATTTTTTTACTGTCCAATTTTTATGTTTATATGTCAATTAGCAGCTCATGAAAGGAAATTTTCAGTAATAGTTAAAAATCTGTGTTTGCATCCACTTATAGTTGAACGCTCATAAAACTTGAAAGTATTTGTATCAAAGTTTTCACATAACTCCTTTTGTTATATACTGGGAAGTCTAAAAATACCTCTCTCAGATTTTTGGATGATTGCAAGTCTCTAAGATTTACTGAGGTCGAGTCCTGGTCTCCAGAAGGACATCTCCTGTGAATGATATTTTTCCATCCTTTCACTTTCTGTTGTGAGAGATGAATGTTTTCATTTGTAAAATAACTTTCTAAGGAGATTTATATGGCTACACTAGCAATTTAATATTCTTCTAGTACATGAATCTTTTTTTATTGTCTTTTATAAACAGACCTTAACTTGGTTAGAATAAATTTGGACATTAATTCTGATATTTTATCTTTTTCCAGCAAATTACTATATTTTCGGCAGGCAAGAGAAATTATATTGACATATGTTTTTGACATTATACAGGACAGAACAGATACATAAAAATATTGCTATTTTTTATGAAGATACAATACAGTGCTGCATCATATGTTGTTATCAGTAAGGTTGTCTTTTAAAATAGATTCACCTCATGACATGTGAAAAGGACATTGTTCAAAATTTAGAGGTAATTGGAAAAACAAAACAAAACCAAACAAAACACCAACAAGTTTTAAAATTTGTGCAACTCCAATCCAGTGCAAGAACAGAGGACAAACCCAGATGCACTTGTTAAAAAATGCCCCTAAAATGACCTTAGGTACTAGCAATTCATCTGGTTTATAAATTATAATTGTCAATATAACATGGAAACCTCTCATGTTTCAGGATTCTAAACCAATTATCAAAAAAACCCCGAAAACAAAACAAAACAAAATAAATACAAACAGACCTGTGGAAAATGTTCTGNCCACAACTTACATGTAAAATAATAAATACTAGCATGTTTAGAGAAGTGAAATAATTATAAATATTCAACCTTTATAAATATGCATTTTTTGTTTTGAAAAACGCAAAGAGTGCAGTAAAAATATTCTCTGTGTAAGAATGGATTTTCCTTTCCAAAATGGAACCACTTACTTAGTCTATCACGTAATGACTTACATGTTGTAGAACATATTAAAAGTCATAGAATGAGAAGTGTTGCTCCTGTGATGCTTTAAAAGTTATGTTTTCTAAATAAAGAAATAAAAATAACATGACAAACTTCCATACTGATGTGTGCCAAAAGGAATAACTGTGAAGGTTAAAAATCAGAAAGTAATGCAATGTGAGCTACTATTTCATTTGTCATAGACCAGACTGAATTTGAGAAAAACAGAGCAAGAAGTGAAAACTCTACCACTTGAGATGGAAATCAATATTCAGATTTTGGAAGCAATTTTAAGACTAGTAGGTTATAATGGTACAGAACAAAATGAAATAAAAAGATTACAATCATTAAATCTTATATTTGCAATTAGAGTTCCAGTTCACCCTGTACTGGAAAAATTCTACCCATAAAGTCAAAGTCAAGCAATGTAAAGCTGTTTTAATTAGTAGAGCAATTTCTTGGGCTAATTTAATTGCTATTTTTTTCATGTATTTTGGGTAATGAGATTCCTCCAAGACAGTTAGAATAAAACAAATGCATCTGAAACAATGATTGGTATATTATTTCAAGTAGTGTTATTTTTTTTAATTATATTTATATACTTCAATATTTTCTGTATGTAGTAATGAAGTTTATATTTTCCTTTGGTAATGTCTGTGATTTCCATTTATTGTCTTTAATGTAACATAATTCCAGATGTGCTCCATTTGACAGAAACAAAGATGGTATGCAGATAATACTGAAAATAGTTGTACTGAAGAGTAGAACTTTTCCTTATGCTAAGTGGCTTTTTAATACTGCTGATAAGACTTCCTGAAAATATGGCTCTTGTTCCTCCCATAAAGGGGGAATTGGAAAGGGAGACATAGGAAGCATCAATCCATTGAAATGGCATCCTAAACAAACAAACAAACAAACAAACAAACAGACAAACAGTCTTGATCTAGAGAAGCTTTTCTTGAAATAAGCAAAAAAACCCAAAACCAAAATAGGCAAACAAACAAAAATATTTATTGAGGGGAGTGAAGGAGCCTTCTGCGTGCTCTGATTTTCCTCTGTATAATTACATATATAGGTAGTTTTTAGCAAATGTGTGAGGAAATGACGCTCATTATAAGAAGGAATTTATTCCACATACATGTTTTTACTGAAGTCAAATAAGTGAGTTGTAGTGCTCAAAATTTATTTCCCCTCTTGCCTTCACTCTCCAATATTCTGAGTGTAATGTAAGCAAAAAAAAGAAGCTTAAAAATATGATGAAGTATCTGGTTAATGAAATCCAAGCTTCCCCTTCAGGACACGTTTTCAGCTGGGCCCATTCCCATCTCCAAGAAAGAAGAGAATCAAATTGGAGAAAAAAATTCTGATCTCTGTCCATTGTGGAGGGCTAAAGAGCTTTCTGAGAAGAATACTGGGTGATTTAAAAAAGCGACTGATGAACAGGCCTTCCAGGAATGTTCCTGTTCTTGTCTTAAAATTATTTATCCCATTCCCTTCTATCTGTTTAATAACAGCTGGGTACATGAGGAAGATGATTAAAGGACACACGGGAGTATTTAATCTGTTTTTGCTCAAGCATCAGCCGTGTTGTCAGCTGAATGACTGCACTCTCAGGCGATGTCATTCCACCTGTGACCTGACACGAAAAGCATTTTTATAGCTGAGGATGAAAATAGTAAAAATCTAAGGTGTGATAAAAAAAACGTAAACCTGAGATATGACAATATCACAGCCTCCTTCCCAGAGAAACAAAGTGGGTGCTTTCCCTCCCATGTGCATCCTTGTTCATAAAGGTTTGTTCAAATATCCCAATTTGATCCCAGGGTTTTGGAGAAGTGAGAGATTCTGATTCAAGCGTGGCTTAAAATCTAATTTCTTAATTTTGGTATGTTTATTCGTGAAAGAAAACTTTAAAGGTTGCAGACTAATGTGAAATTTACCCAGAGTTAGCAAAAAAGGAAAAGGTTTGTTTCCTGATTATCATAATTGGAAAATACTGTGAAGGTGCATCCTAGAAAGGATATTATATAGTTTTGATTTATCCAATATCATTTTCAGCGTTATAGCATTCATTTATTGTAGGGTTTTTAGTTTGCCTAATTGCTTTGGTTTGTTGATTTGGATTGTTTGATTGGGTTTTTGTTTGTTTGTTTGTGTTTTGTTTTTGTTTGTTTTTTTTTGTTGTTTTTTTCTTTTTTTTTTTTTTTTTTTTTTTTTT
>VWZG01013166.1:11143-28391 GCA_013396735.1 Grallaria varia
ATTTAGTACTTAGAACTTAGTGGAGAAAAACAACTCTCTTAATAGTCAAGTACTGTCAGATTTCTGATTTTCTACATCTGAAACCCAAAATGACAACTTTAAGTCTATAAAGTGTACTAGTGAAATACTCAAGTTTAGAAGACAGTTTTACATTTCATTTGCTCTTGCAGTATGGAATAACTGAATATACAAAATGAAATTATGGATTTCTAACTGTTAAAGTAAAATTCAAAGTTTTCCTTAAGAACCCTCTGGATGATATAGAACGTACTACCTCTATATAGACTTACATTACAAAACAGTTTTCTAAGGCAGTTTTTAAGAGAAACTATATCATAAATACAATTCTGAAGAGATCTACTATAACCAACAACAGGGTTGTCTTTCAGATAATAATTGCTTCTCGGAAAACAAAACATCATGTGCTATCATGTTTGCCAAAATCATTTGCTGCAACTGCAAAAATATGGCTGGAAAGTATAGTACGCTAAAAAGCACTCAAACTGCTATGTTTTGTCTGATCTTTACTTGACAGAGGCAATAAAACAAGTGTTTCATAAAAATTAATTCCTAACAGAGGTTAGAATTTTATAAGACTACCAGGTACTATTTTTTTCATTTCAGTTTCATTTTGTGTCTAAGGGAAAATTTATATCCAAAGCTATTACATGCTCAAGTCCACTAAAGCAAAGTAGTGTTATGATCTCTTAAATATGTTTAAAACTTGAAGATCAACATCCACATTTAGATACATACTAAAGGATTGGAGGGGAGGCAAGGAGAAGACAACATGCAGTAATATCATATTAGAATTATTAGTGTTCAGAACGTTTGACTTTCAATCTCCATTTAAGAAGGGAAACATTTCAGAAAAATCTAGAAGTAAGCATAAAAGAGCCTGGTTATGCATAGCAAAATGGGGAGTTATAAAAATCTAAATAATATTATGGAAGAACATGCCATAGTTGACTGGAACAAGCATTCCAGTCACTTCTCAGTATTCATTTCTGGGTGATAGAAGAAAAATTAAAAGATGATAGTAATGCCATGAAAATATAGCTGATTTTAATTCTACTGCTCTGCTTCACTGAGTGTCTATATTCTATATTCCTGTGTGTCTAATTTTTTTGCTTTCTTCTCCCACTGTTTGTTTGGTTTTTTTTAAAGATGACAGATACAGGTATTTCTCCAAAAATTCTTTTCCCAAAATTTTCTCTACAGATACACACATTAAAAACAAATAATAACCTACAGAATTCTAGAATTTCTTAGGTTGGAAGACACATGGTCCAACCCCTTGCTCAGAACAGGGCTGACAATTTATGGCATTTGTTCAAGTTTTTGAGTAACTTCAAAGATGGAGACTTCACAAACCCTCTAGACCTCATTTCAGTGTTTGATTATCCATACTAACTAGGATTTAAAGAGGTCCCTTCTTCCCTTAAACTTTCAGCTTGAGCTTCTTGATTCTTCCAGCAACAGTTTTACTAAATCTATCAGACAGCCAGCATTCATTTTTAAGAAAAGTATGCAAGATAGGNTAGCTGATTTTAATTCTACTGCTCTGCTTCACTGAGTGTCTATATTCTATATTCCTGTGTGTCTAATTTTTTTGCTTTCTTCTCCCACTGTTTGTTTGGTTTTTTTTAAAGATGACAGATACAGGTATTTCTCCAAAAATTCTTTTCCCAAAATTTTCTCTACAGATACACACATTANCATTTCAGTGTTTGATTATCCATACTAACTAGGATTTAAAGAGGTCCCTTCTTCCCTTAAACTTTCAGCTTGAGCTTCTTGATTCTTCCAGCAACAGTTTTACTAAATCTATCAGACAGCCAGCATTCATTTTTAAGAAAAGTATGCAAGATAGGCATTTAGCATGCATTTCAGAATACACTTCTATGTAAAAACATTTATCATTTCAAACCAGTGGTTGCAGCAGTATTAACACACCTTAGTACACAGTTACCAACACCTAAGAAACAGAATTGCCAACAAAAGCCAGTTATTGTTTCTAACATTTCTGTAATGGCAATATATTTACCTTACCAAAGTGATACTGAGAAATACTTATTTAATACCACAGAGAAACCCGATCTGATCTAGAATGAGAGCTTGTTTTTGATTAAAGATCTCTAACTTTCCTAGAGTCTGATAAAGACAGTATTTAAACAGACCACATTTACAGTTTTCCTTAAATGCAAGGTAAGACAGTTCTGTATGTAGCATACATCTAATATCACTAACAAAAATCATATAAAGTTATATTTTATCTCTTTACAAATATCTATAGATGTGATGTACAAAGTCAATACAGTTTAAGTAAATTCATCTTTACAAAATCTTCCTTTATAAAAACTAGATAATCTGTAGTATTTTTGCACAAACCTGTACCCAAAAGAAAAGCACTACTGGAATTAATTCTGGACCTCAGGATAACTTATGATCATCTGACTTTAAAACTTCACTGTTGTTTGATTTCCTGAAGGGTTCTCAGAATAACAAATTTGATTACCAACAGGACACCTTTCATTTCTAATATCTAGAATGAACACTTAGAAATCCACAGGCACAACAATGCTTATGTTCAGAAAGCAAAAGAAGCAGCTCTCCAACAAAGATATGAAACACTTCTGATCCTTTCAAACCATGGTTAAAGTAATTTTATATTTAATATTGATTTCAAATGAAGAATTAGTAGTAAAAATACATCAACACTGACAATTTTCTTCTTTAAAAAGGCCCAATGCAACTGCTGCTTTAATTACCAAACTCTGAAATTTGATGTCATGGCTTGCAAACAGAAGGTTTTCTGTCTTTCTGCATATGCAAAAACACTCCACACATAGCAAACTGCATGTAGAGGCCTAGTACTAAATCTAGTCTCTTGCCTGAAGATTTGGTAGGACTATGAGTACTGAAGGAAGTAAGGGATTTGGAAAACCCCACGCATTCCATGGAGAACACTACTACCTGATGTGGGCTAGGCATTGGGAAGTGCCTACCTGTCAAAGAGAGAAAACACACTGTATTTACAAAATGGGAATATATACTTGTTATGAGAGAACTGGAAAACTTTAAAATTAACATAAAAAACTAGGCTGTAATAGTACTGGAAAAATTCTAAGATCAACTTGGAAACCTTATTTCACTAGCATTCACTTCTGTGCACTACTTCTACACAAAATCCATGCCAATAATTTAGATCCTCATTTTCCTATGCACATCTAAAAACATACTGAATTCTTACAGAACACAAACAGTTTAAAGCAATTACTCCTAAGCTTTCAGCAGTCACATAATTTTCTTAAAAACACCAGAAGATATAAAATATAAGTAAAACAAGAGAACTAACCAGTTTTTGTCTTCAATTGCTGTTGCCCTCTGTTGGGTGTATGAGCTCCTCCTCCAAAGACAGCAGACCACATTTTGTCGTTAAGTGGATGAGCTATAATTCTATACAACTCACTGCTAGAATGTGTAGCAAGGCCATGGATGAACAGACTTAGATAGACCGCAGTTAGAATTTCACAAAGTAAAACTGTGAGACCTGGCTGGGCTTCCTCGCCAGCAGAATTCAAGAGACGCATCAGAGCTGTCATTCCTGTTCATATAAAATAAATAAACTGTTTAAGAAAGCACATATATATATGTGTGAGCGTACACCAGATTATCGCGGGTATTTTGACTGGCAACGTATGTTATTTAGTAATTTCTAGTGTAAAAAAATTCCAAGTTTTAGACAAAACGAAAACTTCAAGAGAAAGAGACATGCTTTTTATTTTTAACAATTTATTATAGCTTTTCAGCTTCATGTTTCGGACTAACAGTTAAAGAAAGGCATAAAATTTTTCAATTAGTATACCTATAGCGTAACTGTAGGTTGAAATGCTACCTTCTCACTTTACAGTGGTAAAACCACTCAAAAATCATGGGCAACAACTTGAACTACACATTATTCACTCAAGTACTAAACATCCTGTAGAGTTTTGATGTTCCCACAACAAGCTGTAGCTCAGATGTGGCTTCAGCTGTTACACTTTGTGCAAATAAGTGAAAATGCAAATGGCCAAAGAATTCTGTTTTTGTGTCATGCTCTCTGATTTGCACATATAGCACGTGAATCTATTAAAAAAGAGAAATCAGTTCAAGGTGATACTGCTTGTAAGAACTGGTAGCAATTTCTTGTCCCATTCATTAGAAATTTAACTCTGTAACTAATAAAATATGGAGAAAACATGACAAACTGATTTCTCTCTAAAATCCACAGATTCAGCGTCAAAACATTTTGCAGAAAAGAAAAGAAAAGAAAAAGCATAGCATCAAACATAAAGACTGCTTGAAACTCCCCAAAAACATTTTTTAATGTGAAGTTTTCTGATTTAAAAAACATAGTAAGTATATTTCTTGGTTATACTTACATTAAAGTTAGTGCTGTAAACTGAAGCTCATAGATACACATATATATGTGTAATATAAGTATGCATACATATATTACACTGCTACCACTCCCTCTAATGTAGAGCCCTAGTATAGGTTCATTAGCATACTTTAAGAACTACCTGAAATCCAACATGGATTTTAGAACTACAGAAAAACGTAATTCATTATAAACATCTCATATTCAATAGTTTCAAGTTAGTTCAAAAGTCTGCATTGCAGCACAGACTGGGACAGCCTTCTAAGTTCTTTTTAGGAGTAAGGAAGTACAATATTGGTGAGACTGATCTGTTGCCTCCAGTAGGAGCAAGTAGAACAGAGGAGAACTTCACCCTGCTTCCCATTTACTTGCCCTTTACTAAAGCCCCCACTAACATTTTTAGCAAGAGAAAGCAATACCAGCCACCTTGACTTAGTAAGTAACCAAAAGCACTAACTTACAGGTTGGCGGGGGGGGGGTTGGGGGGGGAAAGAAGAATTTTAATCAAAAAACTCAACTTGATCACACAGCTGTTACAACTACTACCAGAAACTCCAGAGCTCTTACAGTGGACCCAGATAACTCAGTTTTCCTTAAGAGGAAAAAAACAAATCAACTCCAGATACCTGGCCACTGAGCAGGTGATGTATTGGGAGTCACTGTTTCTTCTAAGCTTGCTGTTCTTAAAGAATGGCGCTGAGTTAACAGCACTGTCTGATACACTGTTCCAGTGAACTGATTTGCTTGAAATGAGCTGTAATTTAGAAAAACAGGAAATTATATTTATAAAAAAAGTCATGGTTACAACTCTTGAAGTTCTTTCTACACACAGGCAGCTGTGAGCACTGCCTTCTGGTGCACTACCTATTATCATCTCTGCAATGAGAAAGTTGTGTTGATGGTTCTCTAAAAGGCGTTTTTCCTAGACCTTTACCTGTAGCTGTGGCCATCACAGAGACACTGGTAGATGCAAGCAGAGAGCGATGCTGCTAAGTTATGCATGACATATACCTGCAAGACAAAGTTTCATAGAACATATTACACTCAGAGTTAGCAGTGGCTCCTATGACAGCCCATCATGGAGACGAATTTGTAACACTGAAACAAGTACTGAATATGGAAGGCATAAGCACTTATGCACTTACAAAGCCACCTTTCTCTTCAGAATTTGTTTCAGATAAATCAGTTCACTTTGCATTGAAAGAGATGGGGAAGCATTCACTAATCCTACCATCTCATAATCACAGATCAGCTTTAGCTGAAATCCTTTCAATTAATAAAAAGCAACATATTTAACCTCTACAAAACAGCTTTAAGTAATTACACCCTCAGACAGTAGCAATATGCTGGCACAGAATACATTTGCTTCAGAATGAAAATCAATAATGCAGCTTAGCGTTTGACCAATTCTTGTACAGCTCTCAGACACACAGGCAATTTACTGAGTCACACTGATCAGTGATTTTAATATAGCGGTATTTTTCTTAATGTATTACAAACCACACTTGGTAAAAAACTAGAGAATCTGTTGGTCAAAAGGGTTCTGATAAAACAAAAAGAGTTTATTGTATTTATTTGTTTGTTCCCTTAAAAGAATTAAGCAATCTCTTGAGTGTTCTCTAGAAATCCCTAGTGAAAACATACATGATCTGGGACCTAACACATACAAAACCTTATTAAAGACTTAACCTAACACTTTTAAGTTTCACGTCCAGTCCAGTAAAAGGTTGAATACAGAAGAAACCTTACAGAAACATAATTTTTAAAAAATACTGTATTTATTATAGGAACTTACATACTGTTTCACAAAGAAGTTTACTGCACTTTGTCAATAGTCAGGTTTTATTCTTAAAAAACTTATTTTTACTTAGGTTTAGGAATTAAACACAGAGTTTACCATTAATGTAATAATGATCATATTGTCAAATATAATCATTATAATGCTATATATAAGTACAGATACGATGCTGATAGTGTAGTACAACATGGTTTCCAGAATAGATGTCATCTTGGACAGAAGGTTTTAATGCTGTTAGAAAAAAATCATGACTTCAGCAAACTAGATGATGACGACAGCAAGAAAACATTTACAAAAAAATACATACCTTGTTGTTCTGAGTATCTGGGTGAGGTGGTGAATCAAGGTTTATTATGGCATGTAATATATCATGAGTTAAATTACCAAGATGCAGCAATGGATTAGCCACCACTGTTTTGGCACTAGCTGTGCAAGCAAATAGGAGAGGTATGGAGCTTTGCTCTGGTGGAGGGCTGGAAGGCATCTGTACTGACTGCTCCTAAAAACAAGCAAGAAACACACACACAAAGAGATAGTACATACTCCTAAAGGTAACACAAGAATTTCTGAAAGAGGGGAAAGGATTCTAAATAACAGTAACAGCAAAAAAATAAACATCCTACATAAAACATAAAAACAGATTTAAATTTACTATAAACCATGTGTACTATAGTAGGAAAACTTCAACAATAAGACAAAACACATTCAAATAAACCTACAAACATGAAGCAGAGAAAATCCCAACTAAAGCTCCCCTGCATACCTGTTGAGATTCCTGCAACAGCAGAATTAATTCCATTCTGACAGATGCCAAGCCTCCGCCATGCGAGCCATGAAGTATACAGTAACTAAGGAACATTCTTAGGAGAGACTGGTACTTCAGAAGCCACTGACGCCTTTTCTGAAAGTCTTCCCTCCGTAGCATATTTCTTTGCTGGTCACCTAAGTCTTCAGTGTTTTCATGCAATGTGGTTTCCTCTGGCATCACTCTAATTCCTGACTGTATCTCTTCCGCTTCAACATTATAATCACAGGTCTTTTGAAGAGCTACCACTTCTCTCTCTAGCCACTGATAAAGCTGATACCGCAACTTCCCACCATCTACCTCATAACCAGTGGACAGCGTACGAAGCTCTACAGTAAGAATTTTCAGGCATGCTCTAAACTTCAATTGTGCTGAAATGATATCTTCTGACGGACTTAGAATATCTTTGTCATCAACTACACTATAAGATTCTGTGTAGCTAGAACTCGTCTCATATAATTTTTCAGTTTTCTTCAGAGGTCTTAAATCTTTCATTACCAAGGAAGAATCTTCACTCTCATCATTTTCATCACTGTCTGTCTGCAGCTGCAAGGGTTCATCTTGGAACACCACACTTGGCTGACTCCAGTCAAAGGAAGGAGTTGAACTTGAATGTTTTTCTGATGAACAATCTGAAGATGAACCTAGACCATTCCATACTGGCTGTGACCAATCAACACTGGAAGACTGGTCTTTTGTTTCAAACTCTTTAACTGGAGAAGATGGTGAAAAATCTTTACTAGTATCCATTAAACTAGGGGATTTACAGAATGACTTTGACGTCTTGACAACTTTGGGCATCTTTGATAACACTTCTAAGGCTAACATAGGACAACCAGCTTTTAGATGAGCATATGCAGTGGTGAAAAACAGCCGTCTTTCGCCTAGGTTGATTTTGTCAGCTAATCCATTTTCTACTGTTAGGCAAATGTGTGTGGAAGATGTATCAGAAGAGCCAAAATGACGTCTCAACAAGAGCGGATGTGTTCTTAAGTAGTTGTAGAAGTTAAACACTGCAGGGTTACAACTTGATGAGCCATCTCCTTCACCTGAAAAGACATGGCAGCATGAGGAAAATCTTCTATTCTGTCTGAAAATATCAGTCTGCAAGTCTTAAGTTCATCCGAAAGCTATTAGGTCTTAATATCAATTCTATCATCTACTTCATGCATTCATTCTACTGTTTACTTCACTGCACCCCGCCTTTTCACTTTCCTTTACACTTTTATCATAGGAATATTTTGGTAGGGAGGACACTACCAAACCTAATCATTACTCAAAAGAGATGCTTGAGTGGGACAGCCAATAAGACCTTTTAAATTAAAACAGCGGCCATTTCTTTTCCTTGTAGTCAGGCCAGATTTACTACAGTCAAACAAGACCACTTTTCTGTTCAGTTTAGATTTCTAAAGTACCCATCTCTAAATGACAACGAGATGTTACACTACTTAAAGTCCCTTTTATTTTTTTAAATTTTGGATTAGTAACTTTTACTTTGTCCTCATCTTAAAAAACCCCACAACTTACACTCAAACTAGGAAATCCCTAACATTTATACCTAATGGTAGCTGTTTTATGAAACAAATTAATTACACAGAAGTGCAACAACTATACACTTTCTTTTCATGTTGGCAACAACAAAAACCTTGAAAAGATATGAGCACCAGCATTCAGCCTTCAAAGAGACCAGGTTAGTTAAGACTACCCCCGACTCTCTCCTTTATCAGGAGTTATGGCACAAGTAGTGACAGATAACAGAAAGAGGTAAATGAAAGAGGACCTTTCAAGTAAGAAAATAGAGAAAAGACACTACAAACAAGCCACTGAACTGATCACAGAAGAATTAGTAAAATTTTTTAATTATTTCACACAGAAAGATGTGACTAAGACAGAAACAACTAAACACAATATTCTTCATTTGCTCAAAATTATCCTGAGGCTTGTCATCATCATGCCGAGGCTTCACGAACGAAGATTTGCAAAGGGCTCTACCCATGCTTGCTGCAAGCGTGCCTGAGGCACGTAACTTCTACTGAAATCAGTTTTTCAAATTAATTACACAATGGTATGTATTTGAGTCTTTATTTGTGCCCCTTAAATTTCTCTCAGTAGCCAGGACTGAAACAAGCTGTCACGGTAACTAGAAGGGATTTGAAGCATTTAACTTCCTTGACAACACTAACTGTACGAAGCAACAGAAGTGATTCTCAGAAGCTAAAAAAATTAGCAAATGAACATGCAAATGAACTGTTCTAGGAGACTTACATGCTATTTCAGACACCATGTGGGCCTCCTTGTACCACCGTAAATACCAACATTTTTTCGTTGCAAATTTATCATTGTCAACTATTTTTCCCAAGGACTAAAAGCTACAACGTCTTCCGGACACTCCTATGTAACTGTGCAATCAGAAATTCTTTCTTAGGCTGTGATGGAGTCAAATTAACTAAGGAATTTAATTTGACTCTTCATCTTTAAACTGCTGCTGGAGAAAGTGGCTGCATCACTGCAGGGTCATTCCATTATCCTGATATTCATATGCTTAAAGGACAAAGCATGCATTCATGGGCTACAGGGCAAGGACAACACAGTCTATATTTGCTATTAAAATCCACATACATTGCTACAGCAAGCTATTTACTAACAGTGATGAAGAACTGTGTGGTACCTGGTTTTGTTCACATGATGTTTTAAGAAACTGTGGCTTAAATGAGCAAAGACTTAAAACCAAGCTAACAGGCAAAATACTCATATTCTTACCTCCTTCATCTTCAACAGAATGTTTAATCAAAGTGTCAAGAGCCTTGCTATAATCTTCCAAAATCCAGTATGCCATACTTCGCAGAAAAGGGTCACAGTGTATGTTTCCTGAGCTCTCTTTTCCAGTAAACACATTTCCCAAAACTCTCTTCTGTAGTACAGATTTATAAGTACTAGATACTTCAAACTCCGACTCATAAAGTCTTGATATTACAAGACCCAATTGAATGTCATTCAGTTTTTCAAGGCAGACCTAATTGAAAATAAATATATTCAAAAGGCCAAAGTTTATAATTTCTCCTCTTTAAAATGATCACAAGGCAGGAAGTGACACAAATCTGCTCAGATTAAATTAAGTAGGTCTATCAACTCCATAAAAAATGAGCAAGAATTATGCAGACTAGGTGTTGCCAACTCTTATATCCAAGATCTGATTTGCATTTCTTCAGTTTAAGTGGCATGACAATAGGTATTTGAAATCAACTGGCTTCAACAGAACAAATTCTTTATTTTCAGGGATTAATTTCCTTTTAATTCACACAGACCCAGGAAATACTTATAACTGTAACAGAGAAACTGATTAACCATGTGACTTTTTAGTATCACTGATATGACAGCTGAAGAAATAAAATCAAAATCCAAAGATCAGGGCTTTGCATTGGTCGTTAATTTGGGGGTGGGAGTGTGGGAAAGAAGAGAACAAGCTAGAAGTATCAGAAGCTTCAGGGTTCATACTAATAATGCAAAATGCAAATCACATTCAATATATTTGTACATTTGGGACAATACAACAGTCTTAAACATAAAAAAGAGGTTAATTTTTTTACCTCCACTGCATCTTTTAAATGTCCTGCCAACAAGAAAAATGCTGCAGAATGTTCAAAACGCTGTTTGCCAAGCAGAGAAAAAGCATTCTTTAATGCTGCTTTACGCCATCTGTCCTCAGCAAAATTGTTTCCAAAAAACTGTGTCATTTTAGCATCTTTTTGGGACCTGAATATAAAACATAATTAATAAATACATTACACATTTTACTACATGCATTATGAGTCTTCATTTCCTCATACGCCAGTAAAATTTTACACAGATCTTTATATTAGGCAATGCAGAGTCTCTTACCACACTGGGAGTAGAGAAGGCTTCATATTTAAAAATAGCAAACTTTAATACATAGAAAACCTAAAGGTATTTTAAATTAACTTGACACAAATACAGAAAACATCATTTTTCCCAGGTGAGTTCTTAAGAGTGACAACGAAAATTACTTTTCAGAAAGTTTGCAACACTCAACAGTTTATTATGAAAAAACAGTCTCAAAGGCAGACATAATACAGTCCTCTAAACTTAAAATTTGTAACAACACACAGTTTTCTAAAAGAGAGATATATCATTCCACACATTAGACTGCCAATCCTCAAAAGTAAATCAGAATTAAGCACGGACTGAAGTGACAGTAGCTTTGAGACTAAAAGTATCTACCTTCAGAAACAGCAATTATATTACTTCAGTAAATATAAGAAGCTTAGAAACAACTCATTCAATGAAATGACTAATTTAGAAACCAAATCTCAGTTTTTAGTAGGGATATTAGTGCTTCTTTTGGATTACCATCACATTCAACTTTTCTCCCAAAATTATATCAGACAGTGTGAAACTCCATGTGAGAGCTTGAATGTCTCCTACCTGTATAATCCCCAGATTACAGCCTTCTTTTTCATTGCAAGGTAAAAAATGGCCGCATCAAGTGGATCATTGTTTCGTTGAAAGGCTGCTTTAGCCACCTGCAACGACCATACAGGAGCAAAACCAACCAACCAAACAAACCAAAAACAAAACCAAAAAATTTAAATGCATCCTGAACAAGGTTCTTCGTGCTGCTGGTATTCTATGCCCTATCATGCTCAGAAATTCTCTTTAATATTGGATCCCTCCTCTCATTATGAGTCTGACATAAACATGTGAAGGTAACAAGAGGCCCTTTGATATCTTGGAATTAATGCTCTTCCAGTTCTAGAAGACTTTTGGAAGATCAAATGGGAAACCCTGTATCTGAAATCAGTTCCTGAAATCACAACAAAATTAATTTATTAGTTGCTCTGGTAATCAAAGGACACGTGGAGTCTTGAAAAACAGTCTGGAACCAGTCACAACAGGAGCAAAACTGTTTACAGGATATTACTTCTGGAGGTTGGAAACGAAAAAGGGGTAAGTGGCAGCAAGAATAGTCCAAGACCCATGTAAAATAATCTTAAATTCAGGCCCAGAATACCTGAATTTTTTTTTAATGCAAGGCAGTTAAATTTCATAAAGTGAAGATTAATTACCGAATATTGAAAAGTGAAAGTAGAGACATGGATTTTACCACTTTGTGCTTTGTAGTCAAAGTATCTTGTGCATGTCAGTTTATAGCTCAATACACTTGGTTTTTCCAAGAGCTTAAAACAAGTGATAATGAGGTTAGGCTTATCGCCACGTCTGTGATGGTTAAAATAGTTAATATAAAAAACAAACAAAAACCCCCAAACAAACACAAAATAACCCTCACAAGCCAAAACAGAACAATAAAAGGTTTTTTTATCATGGAAATTAATCAATTTGCAAGACATATGACAGTATCTAAGTTGTCATTTCTGATAGCTTTCTAAGGAGAACCTTTTTCCATAACTTGTTTCTCTATTTTGCTATAAAAAAACAACTATATGTTCCATCTGTATTTTTAACAACTCTATCATAAGCACTGCATATTATCACCTTCAAAATAGAGTATCTATAAGCAAAAACTGTATTTCACAGTGGAATTTGAAAGCTGAAGTACTAAAAAAAAGGATAGTTGAATACAAAAGTTCATATTCATACAATAAGCTAGACATTAAAAAAAGAACAGCACGAAACATTCAGAAACACTGAATATATCTAAAACTTTAAAACCTCATAAATAGAAGGTAAACAGCAGAGGACAGCTGTTTAAAAAGAGTTTGGCAATTTTTTTTCAGAATGCTACACTTACCTTTTCGATGCATTTTCGCAGGCTGTGGATATTTCGAACCCACCATCCTACACCCATAGCTCTGAGCTCTGACCATGTTGGATCTCCCTTCTGCACTGCAGGGAGCATACTCAGTAGTTCTTCTTCTGCTACTGAATGAAATGCCCAGGCAAAATGACTAGTAGATAAGCCTGCGTAATAACCCATAAAAAAAAAAAAAAAAGGAAAAAAAATTTAAAAGACATTAATTAATAAAATACTCGGAATCCAAAGTCAAGGCGATGGGAAAGGGTGAAGGGAAGAAGGGAAAACTCTTCATTTTGCATTTATAATTCCATTGCTGATAAGACACTAGAAATGTAAGAACATTTGTGAGCACTGCTGAAAAAGCACTGAAAAAACACAGAGCTGAAAACAATTTTTCATCTGACAACTCTTTATATAAGTTTTCAAAGAACAGAGTTACTTAAGCTCAAATATATGGATAGTGCTGGCACTAAGACTATCCATGATATGAAGTGCAGCGTACTCATTAAATTTTTCGAAGTTTTGAAAGGTAGGTTCACTACTCTGACTTGGATTTGAAAATGCAAAGTTTCAGATAATCAGAGCAGAAAACACATCTCAGGACAGAGATAGGAAAGAAAACTTCAAATAAAAAAATGTCATGAGGATGATAGCAATTATTAAGCAGCAACATAGCTGGCTAAGGATAATTGTAACTCTAGTGAGGGCCAGATGTTTCTTTTGAAAAGAGGCACACTGAACTGCACTACAGCATGTGCCCCAGAGGCACTTCTCACTCCCACAGATTTCTAAGCTCACCAGAAGCAGAAGTATCTCAACTAAAATTAGTCCATCAGAGACCTAACTCTGCAATACTCTGCTGTGGCATACTAGCCAAATGCCAACCTCTGATTCAGCTGAGGGGTGACAGGCCACGGGATTGAAAATGCCATCACTTGTCATGATGGCTAAAGGAGTAATCACAGCCAGTCCCTTGGATTAGATTATGACTAATGTAATTCATCTCATTCTACTGTCTGCAATATCAGGATGAAAATAAATTATACAAAAAAAAACCCCACAACATTTGAAATAGTTTACTGTATCATTACAGTAAGTATGTAGACATACTAAAATCTGAGTAGATTGTAAAATACTTATTTTCCAAATATGTACTGAAAACTCAAGTAAATATGTACTAATTTCAACTTCATTACTACTGCAGAAGGTTATTGGAATGACGGATACTAGAAGTATAGAAAACCCAGTTCATGTGTGGAACACAAAACAAACAAACATACACTAAAAATTTGTTGGGAAAAAAATCACTTCGGTTACAAGACCTTTAGAAATATAAAACAGGTATTTTCTGCTCTACCATTCATTCACCAAAATCACACTCATATAAGAAAATGTATCAGTTACCTTGGTGAAGCAGCTGAGCTCGATGTACAGGAGGAAGCGCAGTTGTCAGAAATGTGTGAAGCCGAACGGCCAATAAAAATTTTAGACCACACTCATCAAGAGTTTCTCCACCTGGAAATAAATACTTTTACACTTTGATGAAACTACTCAAGAGTAGCTATTGCCTGTCTTAGTAGTCACAAAATTGTATTTTTTCTATTAACCTTTTAGATTTGTAAACATAACAGCTTAGTTCATAATTCTTCCCTTCGAGGAAAGGGAAAGAAGATTTCCAATATAAAAAGTTCGGAAGCTGTTTGTTCTGTTTAATGCAAGAAACTGAAAAAGTGTTATCATGTAGGAAAATGCCCACAAACTTATTTCTCAATTTCTCTACATAGTACAACAAATACTTGTCATTAAGAAAGTTGTCACTTCAAAAGTGTATGTGGACTGATGGATTAACAATGGCATTAAGAGCAAAAGAAATTTTATTCGTGTTGAAGCATTAAGACTTCAAACTCTAGTTAAAAAGTAAATACTGTGATGGCACCCTAAATACTACTATTAATTATTATAGGCTATACTTGACATAAAACCAGAAGCCACAAAAACATTGCAAAATAGGAAAATCTCCCAGAAAGAGTTCAGAAGCGCAGTAGGACATTTCACTTGGAAGAGACCCCTTACCCTGACTTCTGTCTCTGCTTTCTCCAATGTCAGTACTAGTAGTAGCAATTGTATCTGCCAAGGCCATCAATGACATTTGCTCCATCCTCGTCAGACCCGGCAAGCTTGAATGAAGCAAGTGACGAGAAAGAACTTGAGCATGTTCTGGTCCAAAGTAAGTTGGGCTATATTGAGAAAGATCGATGACTTTTGGTTTCAAACTGTCATCTGCATCAAATGTAACAAGATCATCAGTACTGTCAACAGTATTTTGAAAGAGAGTTTCGTAATTGTCATTGGGCATATTTTTTTTATTTTGACTGTTCTGATTATTAGTCTTCTCTGAACAGGAATAAGATGAATCATCATCTGCAGCAAGCAGAGCATACAAAGGCAAGGGCGGAACAGAGTCTATTTCAATATAGTCTGTAGTCTCAGTTTTGCTGAATGGTTTGGGATCTCTTGCAGTACTTCCACTAGCACTGATGGTCAGAGACCTGAGCCTCTTATCATGATTAGGCTCAGTTTCATTTATAGCAACAACTTCTCCAGCAATACATTTTACCAAATGGGACAGAATGGCTTTTGCTCTGCGCACTTTACCAAGATCCATGAGTTCCAGCAGTTGATATGGATGGTACTGAGGTAAAGTTGGAGATAATGTATGAGCTGCTTCAAAAAGACCAGAATCTTCCATTTCCACAGACAGATCACAGGCAGATCTTTTCCCACTAAGTTTTTGTGCAAGGCTGGTCATAGATCTGGTCAAGGTTCTCTTTGGTGGATGCAGACCTGAGGCGGCTGACTGGCTTTGTTTCATTACGCTAGTTATACAAGGCATACTTCCACAGTAGGAACCTGTACTAACTAGTTCCTGGTTAGCAGGAGATTGCCACTGGGAATAAACATGCATTTCACAATCCATTCCAACTACAAGAATGCCATCACGCACCCAAGACAAGGAGACAGGAAAAGGAGGTGATCCCTCTACAGATGAAACCAGGTCAACACAACGAAGCAAAACAAATCCAGAAAAGGTTGTAGCCTTAGCGCTGCCACTATGGGAGATTGCTACAATCTCATTACCACTCTGTTCTTGCCTCTTCCCAGACAGCTGACCAAACATATAAAGTTTTGATCCAATTCCCACTGTCAGAATATGTGAACCATCTTCCCTAGACATCCAGTCTAAGTGTACAAAGTGCTTGGCGCTGGGTATAACACTCCCACCATGAGACAGAGAAGTGTCTTGCTGGTTATATGCCACTAAACTGCCATCAATACTAATACCAGAGTCTAACATGGTGCCTATCTCATCTAAATTAAGAGTCTGTTCTAAAATCCAAGAAGAACCCCCTGTAGATTCACATTCAAAAATACTAACATGCATTAAAAAGTCTTGAGAAAGATGGCTATTTTTGGATGGTACCTGCTTGTAAGCTACTGCTAATCTATTTGTGTGTGCACAGCTGACTTCAGTTGGCCTTCCTGGAACATTAATAGCACTACTACTAGGAAGTCCGTCCTCAATCAGCAATGGCCATTCTTCCCATACATATTTAACATCACCATGTATGCTATATTCTGGCACGGAAGAAGCGGATGATTCAGTGACAACTCTGCACCTCCAGAATCGAACTTTTCCATCAGAGCATGAAGTAGCCAGCAGATAAGGTGCACGACAAACAGGATATATGGAAGAAGAACTGAGATGTCCTAAAATGAAGTAAAATACACTTTTACTGTGGGAGATACTAAAAAGCAAGCACACCACTAGAGATGTTTTAATTCAGCTACCATTATTCTGAAATTTAAAAAATATAACTAATTTTTCACAAAAAGGCTGTTTACAGGGCCTCACAAAGGAGATAAGGTGATAAAAACACCACTAAAACATTTTACCTTTTGACTCCATTTCATGCTTTAGAGGGAAGTCAAATTATATGATTTAAACATGAATATTACTATATATTATCTCTTCCACCAAACATTCCTCAATTCAAAATTGTGAAAATATTTGCATTTTTGAAAGACTACTGATGAAAACCTTAAAATTTATAGATACTACAAAAAATTTCATGAATGATGGCAAAACCAGAATTTGCGCTTCTATAATTCTTCTTATTGAAACAATGTGGATTTTAATAAATATTACACCTTAAAGAAAAGCTTTATTTTAATATTAGTTCCAGAATGGAGATATAAAGTCAGGGAAGCAGGTTTTAGCAAACATTTTGGATCCACCTACAGGTATTTTAATTTTAGTATCAAACACAAAACTTACTATTACTTTGTTTCCATTTTAAGACCAAAGTCAGAAAAGAAAGAATTCCTAATTTTAGTTTTAAAAAATAAAATTAAAAAAAAAAAAAATCACAAACCTGCTGATGGCTTGAC
>VWZG01013166.1:29336-40328 GCA_013396735.1 Grallaria varia
TCCAAAAAGACGAAATACAATTTAACATTGAAGAGCAGATAGATTCATTAGATAGTGACTTTTTAGAGAAAACTATAAGAAAGAAGACTTACCTATTGAGACAGGAATTGACTTCAAATGCAAATGCCACATATGTAGTAATGAATGATTTTGAGTATACTCTATTACTATTAAGTAGAATTTTTCAGAGAATCCATTCTGTTGGTTTCCTGATAAAATTGAGAAAAGAAGATCATAGGGGTTATTCACCTGGAAAGCAGAACTAATTTTTGCTGTCTAGCAAATAATCACATTAAGCTACCACAAACTAATACTGAAATGCAATGGTCTGACTCTATCCAGCTGTTACATTAGTTTTCTCATTATTCATCACGACCAAGAACCATGACTATTACAGGTAGACTCTTGTAAGAATTGCCTATGTGTTCTTTTAGAGATGAGAATATATTCGCCTGACTTTGCTGCATTTAAAGTTAAATCCCAGAACGTACTATCAGCTCTAGACTTTTGCCTTTTGTATGTTTGCCCCTTATAGATTCTCAACTGTTAGTGGTAACTCTAACAGTTACAGAGGTTTGGCATTCATGCATAAAAAGTACACAAGTTTTATGTAGAGAAGAAACAACAGGTCAACATTTGTGAAAGCCACAGCTTGGTCTAATGGCTAGGCTCACTGGTCACAACCCAACTATACCAGCTATATAGACTGAGACTACAAATAGTCTGGAACACAAGAGATATAATGCTTCTTCACAAGAATTTATTTGCCATGGTTTCACACCAAGAGGACACGAATTGCACTATCAATAGGAGCCCATTTGGGAGGGTGCACGCAGCCATTCTCCTTCCTTAGTACCAAAGTAAACCCATTAGAACCAAGAAGTAATAGCTTAGTGACCATTTTTTCTCCTTGATTCCTCTGAATCTTCTTTAGGTGTGTATCTGCGTAACATATTTTCAAGAATAAGTTGTATTGACCCTGTGCATTTGACACTGTGGTGCATGCAGCAGTACATAAATTTGTTCTTTTTAAGAACAAGACATAAATACCTTTATGCATTATTAAAGAGCATTTAAAAAAAAAAAAAAACAAACTAGAAGACTTTAAAGTACTGGGAAATAGTTTCAAATTAGAACATATGCGAATGATCCAGTCCTAATTAATGGTTTTTCAAAGAGTCCATTTAGCCCAATTCCTTATGTAACAGCAATCCACAAAGCCCTTCAGAACACATACAGATGTATACACTGGTCTTTTTCTAAGATCAAATAGCTTCCATATTTCTTTTTAAATCCTTTCTGTGTATCATACTCAAGATGTAAACATACAAATATGCATAGAGAGTAACAAATATTTGCTCTCTATTGTGTTTCTAATTTTCAACATCCTATTTGCACTTTTTGAACTCCACTGAGGGCTGGGATTATCTCCACTCCTTCAAATCTCTTCCTCAACTAGAAACAGACAATTTACAAATGATCACTAAGTATATAAAGTTCAGGCAGTATTTTTCTTGGTCCCTTTAACACTTTCCCATAATTGTGCTTCCTTTCATTCAGGACTCCCTTCACTACTGCAGATGACCTGGTTCTACAGACTTTACTCACACCCTTTTTCCCCCCCACACTATTTCACTGGGAACAACACAAGATTGTGATGCCTATATAAAAGAATCTCTAACCCACTCCACCAGAAAAAACAAATAATTTATTCCACAGCACTCAGACCTGCCAAAGACCTACAAATCCACACACTGCTCATGGTATTCTAGTGAGGGGGAAATATTTGGTCTGCCATTTATTATACTGTGCAAGACCTGAGGAGCAGTATTTAGCTGATGTAAAGGATGAACATCCACCACAATAGGATACAGCAAGATTTGTCTCTGTCATACCCTACAACTGCAGGCTCTACATTTAAAACCCTTTCCCTTCCATGTAAGGAAGGTATCAGGAAGGGACTGCTTAATACAGCACATGATGGCTATCATATGATTTAAACTACTTTATCTGAAATTTAGCTGCACATAAAGAAACACCCATGAATTTCATTAGATTAGATAGTCTTATGAACATCTCAGAGTAAGATATTTGACCTTAAAATGACAACAGCTATATAATGAAAAATACAACATTGTCTTCAATGTTCTGTGAAGAAGTATTCTTTACCAGAGTCTGATAAATTGTTCTTCTTTGCAGGCATTTCTTTCTCCTGGTTATTTAAAATGAAGTCTTCTTGAAAAACATGGAATAACTGTGTTTTCCGGCCATGCTAAAAAGATAAGAACACAAACAAGAACTGAACATCATAGAGTGTACTGCTTAAGATCACTAACATGGGAGCTTTTAACTTTGCTAAGTTATACACATCAACGAAAAGATGTCTCGTGAACATGCACCTTCATTACTCACACTCTTTTCATTTAAAGGTACTACTGAAAACAAGAGCAAGTATATGCCACAAGCAGACTTTAAGTACCTCATACCTCTACCTGGCAAAGACCTATAGGTATTGCCTTTGCTATTAACACTTCTAAAAAAGCTAATTATGGTGAAAAATGAGTATAGAAAAAGATCTTACAAGCTCTGTGATAGCATCCAGTTCAATGATACATCCTGGGCGAGCCGTAGATTGCTGACTTATGATGTTAAAAACTTCACCAACATATTTCTGTTTAAAAAGAGTCAGAGGGGCGGTCTCATTAACTCAGCTTTGTGCGTTTCTGTGGCACATCCTGCTAGCTAGGTGCTAGCTGCATCACTACCCAAATGTTAACTAAAGCATTAAATATACCCTGGCTGTGATTCAGTAAGAATAGAGGTAATGTTTCCTGTCTTAGCAAAAGCACATGGTCATTTTCATGGCTGAAAGGTGACCAGAATATCTGGAAAGCTCCACATTCAGCAATGTATTGTCCTTTTCTCAAGCTGCATTGTCATCTCAGCTTTTCCTTAGGATTGGCAATGCACCCACAGATTTATTACTCCTTGTAGTGCAAGTGTTTCAGAGGTATTTCCCAATCAAACATTGGTCTGCCTCAACAGGCAGAGACTGAGATTAAATGAAATACACCTAAAAAAGTGCTTCACCATATCTGAATCATCTGTGAAATCCTCATCAACCAGCTTAGTCAGTTACCCACAAGTCTGAGCCTAGTGTGACTGAATGAAGTTGCAAAATGCAAAAACTTGAGATGGCTTTTCACTTACAGAAATTTCTGGATTGGAGAGCTCACACAAAAGTTTCTTAGCATCTATTACAGCTTGATATAATCTCAAATGCTGTCCATCACTAGCCACAAAGCAGGCACTTGGAGAATTACAGTATGTACCTGAAAGTAGGAATGGTAAAAAGTTCAAATATTCCAACTAAATTATTTCCTTTTTTATTTTTAATTGGCAAGAGGCAATTTTGCAGTTATGACATAAAACAATTTCTCATAAGAAATACCTTGTTAACTTCTATTCATAAGCAAGAACTACAAAGTAAAATGCTGCACTCAGCAACCAAATCACAGTATGTGAAGGGAAATGAGAATCCCATTTGTAAACTACAGCTAAATCTAAAGCTTGAAAATTTGTGAAATAAAGGAGACATGCTTAACATTTTTTCCAGTACATTTAAGTATATCTATATTACCCATTTAAGATCATTATTAGGTCATTTACTTTTATTCTGGAACACTTCATAAATCAGGAAAAAAACTCACCAAGGCAATAGCTGGGTATAAGTGTGGGCAGCCATGCAACATTAGAAAAAGCTGAAACATGAAGAGAATTGATCCGAGCAAGTTCAGAAACTCCACCAGAAAAGGACAAAGGCCCAACAGGATCTACTCTCCAAAGAATAAGTTCACTGTAAACCGCATTGGGATCCTGGGATGTCACATTTGCATTGCCTCTACTCTGAAGTCTTACTGATGACTCCTGAGACTTTAAAGAATCATTTGCCTGTATTGCATTCTCAGCATCTGGTGAAACTAGAGCATTGTGATGTGAGGTTGTAAGCAGCAGGGGTAATACTGAGTGGCAAGCCAAGTCATTAAGATGAAAACGGTGACCACAATATCGGGATTTATGTGAAATACTGAGTACAGTTGAAAAAGCAGATTCCTCCGCAAAACTCACTAGCCACTGATTCAATGACCCATCTGCATGCTTGGAAATCATCATAACATTAGGTGTGAAGATGCTTAGTTTTAAACTGTTGGTTGATTTACTGTGTCCAGAAGAGATAAGCATAGATGAAGATCGCGTAAGGCCAGAAGGCTTTTGTTCGCCTTGTTGAATAGCTAAGTCAACGTTTTTGGTACAAGCATACATCACTATACTTCTGCAAAGAGAGTTTGCATCACCCGTTGGAAATGCAACAGGAATTCTTGAGACAAACGACACCTGGAATTTTAGGAAAGGGAAAGTATTACTTATTTTCTCATCATACTTCTCACTGAGTAACAACGTATAGTGCAGAAGAAATAATGTACCTGCACCTGGCGAAACATGCCAGGCTGGTATTCATCTAGCCAGTCCACATGCCACACCAGCAGTGAGCCATCCACAGGATGTATACTGAATAGCATGTCAGCATTTTTACTCCATTCAGAAAGCAGAACTTCAATTTCATGATCAATAATAGCAGAAGATAAAGGAACAAGGCTTGAATTTGGAGTAGCCTTCTCATCACTCAGTTCCTTTTTTTCTTGGTTTCCTTTTTGCTCATCTCCATTTTCATCAGCTTCTAGAATGTACAGACATGTATAATATTCAAAATCAGAAGTATAACAAGTGGTGTTATTCAGGCATTGGAGCACATTTCAGGCCCCTAATAAAGCCACTCATACAAGAACTAATTTAAAAGGATGGAAATTATAACCAGAAATCCTCTAGTGGACATCAATATCTAACAAAAGCAAATGAAGTTTATATTGCACCTTAACTTGAAATTTTTCCCCTCATTTTATAGAAATTTTTGCATGCATAGACAGAACAAGAGCACTAAGCTCCAAAACATTTATACTAATTGAATAAACTACATTACTGAAAAAAGCTGTTTAAATTAGGTGTATGTTAATATCTAAGAAAAGAAAGTAAATTCTAAGGTTGCACCTGCTTCCTTGATGTTAAAGTAACATTTTTATGCAAAGGCCTCTAGGTCAGCCTAAGTAAACAGTGCAGTTTTCAGAATATATAATTCAAAATTTCTGGAACAACCATTAAAAAAAAAATCAGAATTTCTAGGTACAGGAACATTACAAATTACTTTCTAAAATTAAAGTCATTTTTCTATAAGGTATATGACTATGTAAACTTTTACCTTCTTCTGATCTGCTATCCATTTGATTAGCTTCCTCAGTATTAGTCTGAGAAGAATGATGTTCAAAACTCCTTTTAAGTTGTTGCAAAAACACTTCCATAGATAAGGTAAAATGAAGTTCTTTATTGTTTAGCCAGTGCACAACAAAAGGTCCACTTTTTTCCTCGTTTTCACCAAGACTCAGAGATGTGATAGAAGGGAGTAGAGGGATATCTACCAGAGAAAGATGTTGACATTTTTTAAAACTAGGTAGTTTCATCAAAAAATAATTTTAGACAAATTGTTTTTAAGCAGAAACCCTGTCATGAAAAAAACACACCAAGTGTATTGCCACTTGCCATTCCTTTCACCAGCATGATCTGTTTTCAATATTAAATTGCTTGACACCTATCACAAGAGATGTCCTATAGGGAGGTTCTTTGTTATGCTTACCTTAGGATTACAGTGCAGCCCTGCAATGTTCTATCTTCTAGATGTAACATGGTACATTACAGGTTAATTTACCTTGTCTTTTCTTACTATGAACCAAATAGTTTAAGCACAGTTTCCAACATTCAGTCCACAATGGATGCTGAGTAGATACACACTGTAATGAAAGACCACAGGCTCACACGAGCAAAAATGAGTACAGTGACTAGATGATGCTCTCTGTAACACACACCACAAAAAAATCTCAGAATTCCCAATTCTGATAGATTCTGTTACTTCACAATATCCTTTGATGGTAAATGGTGCCCCATGTCACTGTGAAAAATAGAGCAGTAATCACAAAGTGTGTGCCAGAAGCAAGGATCAGACTGCTATAGAGTAACATAATCTGAACTAAGCATGGTTAAAAGGCACTAGGTCATTTACTGAAATTTTCTCAAATGAGTGATACAGCAACACGTGAAAAGCTCAATCTGCATATAATTCCTACCTAGAAGTCTCCATGTATATTCTGATGTCCTTCTGCTCCCTATTTATGCAGCATTATTTAAATTCCAAGTCCAAAGACAAAACACTTTTCACTCAAAATCTGTTGTTCTTAATCAAAGTCAATGAAGACTCTGAATTACTAATCCTCCGATTTAACCAAAGAAAATTATAACTGAGAGCACACAGATAAAACTAATGAGTATCATGACAACAAGCAATTTTATTGTGGGAAGGGGATGCAGCAGGGGAAGGGGGCAAGAGGAGCACAGACGATTGAAGAAACACAATCTGTCATCTTAAACAGGCCAATGCCAGTCTCAAAAATATCATTACACACATGGGAAATAAGAGAACTTGGAGGGAAAAATTCTGTTGACCCTTCTTTGGAAGACAAAGCTGAATAAGATGAAGTAAAAAGATTACTTTTCAGATTAGATTATAAATCTACGTTCTTTGAACATCTACCAAAAATCATTAAAGAATTTTTTTTCTATTCTCCTACCTCAAAACTACCAGCTTCTAACGGACGGTCAGCTGTGGATATTATCCCTGCTGAATTGCTATTTGCTTCATAAATCACAACACTCTTTCCAGAAAACTTCTAAAGTCTTTGGATGCAAGAGCTTTTACTAAATTGCCGAGAGACAATTTTGTCCTAGTAACCACTGTTTGTTTCTTTCACTGAACTCCACCCAGGTGGAATATCAGTTGAAGCAACACTCTTGTAAAAAGGCAGGTCTCGAGAACTTTGTAACTGGAAGAAAATCAGTTTCATATAACATATGAAATTTTGTATTTAATCTTATATATGACAGCATGATTCTTCAAAATGCAAAATAAATGAAAGATAAAGCTTTTTTGGCCTTAAGTTTTTATCAACTACTTTAAAATGTTGTAGTAAGGATAAATTTTCAAGTGAAAGATAACAAACCAATTTGTTTTAAATTAAATGAAAGGAAATAGAATTAGGTTTTCAGATTAAATCCAATTTCAAAAGGGCAAACAAAAAGGCCTACTTAGAAAATCTGGTTAGACCAAGGCACTTAAGAACTTGACTGTGAGGGAGAACATATACTTCTTCAAATTAAGATTGAAAATGTTGAAGTTACTTCAGGGGTTCTACATTAAAGAACAATCTGTTATTCTCCAATCAACTGAGTTAAAGACCAGGTGATCCAGTAGACAATATTAAGATAGATACAGATTAATACAGATAATAGGAAAGGAATATGAGATTAAAAAGGCCAAAGACAAGTTTTGAATAAGTAGGAAAATATTTTACCGATCTTTTTCAAAATTATCTGTATTCCTATTCTTTGAATTTGCTGTTAAGTGTATTTATATTGCAAAGACTACAAAAAGCAAAGTCAAAGTTTATTTAGGTTGTGCGGGCAGAATTAATTTTCTTCATAGTGGCTGGTATGGAGATATGTTTTGGATTTGTACTGAACACAGGGTTGCTATATAGAGATAGTTTTGGTGGTTATTGCTGAGCAATGTTAGTGCCCAGAGAGCCAAGGCATTCTCTGATTTTCATACTCCCACACTGGTTGAGGAAGTTGAGTGTGCAAGGGGAGTTGGGAGATGACACAGCTGGGGCAGGTGACCCAAACTGACCAAAGGGATATTCCAGACCATGTATCATGCTCAGCATATAAAGCCGTGTGAAGGAGGGAGGGAGGAAGGATGTTTAGAGTGATGATGTTTGTCTTCCCAAGACCCCATTACACGTGACAGGGCCCTGCTCTCCTGGAGAGGCTGAACACCTGCCTGCCCATGGGAAGCGGTGAACTAATTCCTTGTTTTGCTCTGTTTGTGTGCATAGTTTTTGCTTTCCTCATTAAATTCTCTTTATCTCAACTCTCTTTATCTGGCTCCTGCCGTTCTGGTTCTCTCCCCAATCCTGAGGCAGAGGAGTGAGAGAGAGAGGCTGCATGGAGCTTGGTGGCTGGCTGGGGTTAAACCATGACACTGGCTATTATTATACAAAAAAGTAAGAAATGCATTAAGGGTAGATTTAAAAAAATGGTGAAAGATTATGTGCTAGCTATGTGAAAACGTTAGCTAGCTCCTTGTGCAACATGAACAAGTACAGAGGAAAACTACAAATCCCCAAGAACTTTTTAAGAAATTTTCCCCTGTGATACTGGGTAGTAACACAAGTAATGACTGGAGACTTTTCCTATAGAAATAGGATACCATTGATGGTACAGCACAAAACAGCAAGAAGATTCCTTCTGGTAGGGTGGATGTGACTCTAGTCCGATCTGTTGAAATATGAACAAATGAACCAACACAAAAAATGCCAAACACTAATCTTGGAGGATAAAGCGTTTACAGCTCTGTCTGGCATGGCAATGTTAATGGAAACCACTCGTTCTTTATAATCATACCTAAGACTGTACAGCTACAAATATGAACTCATTGTGAATGCCTTCAGGTAAAAACTGGCCTTTAAAACAAGGGTCAGTAGGAAGAGAAAAACAATTTGAAAATACTGTAAAACAGAGCTTAACTAGTTTAAGAGAAGATTTACATAACACATTTGTTCATTAAGTCTAGACAGAGAAAACCACAGCAGAGAAGCAAAACCTTAACAAAAGGCCATTCAATATTGCATTTCTATTCAGTTTTTCAGTGAGCAGATGTGCACTTCATTTTCAGCATACACAAAGATTATGAAGACAGAAACATTAAGAACTATAGGGGAGTTTCCTCAATGCTTATCAACACACTGAATGCAAGAGAGCATTAAAGTTTAAGGAATGCAAGATGAAGGTGTGTTTTGGTGTGTTTCGTTCAGAGACAGAAGGACAGGAATATGTGCTTATTTCACACATTGACACATACTCATTTTAATCAGCTTGGAATTTTTTCATTTTATCAGCACACTCCCAATGTCACACACAATTCACAGTAAATTGAAAATCCAGTTACAAATAGTTAGCTTCCTCCATCTTAATTACTCCGAATCTCAGTTAAAAGATAAATGAAAGACAGGATTATTACAGAGAAAATTTATTCAAGTCATTTCATGACTGGAGTCGATTCTTTCACACATAAATGAAATGAACATACCAGCAATTTTGCATGATCATGTAAATAGTGTACAAACACATTTGTTAACCTTCCACAGAGAACACATACCCAACAGAAATTGTAGTTCACTCTGTAGCAAGGATTTACCACATTTCTTACCTGTGGCTGGGTTGATACTGGCAGCAATATGGAAATGACAAAGGGCATTTGCATGAGGAGGAACGTTCCTGTGAACTTCATGGGGATCTTGCTGATGTGGAGCATACCCAGTATGTGCTACAACAGCACTTGACCTCCTCCTTCCTCTTCGGAAGTGCCTCAGGTTTAACTGCATGAAGAAGAAGGTGTCATTTTAATTCCTTTCACAAAGAAAATGCAAATTTCATCTGTAAGTGGTTTTCTAGAATCTAGTGGCTAGTATTTTTCAATTTAAAAGCTGCTTCGAAGAATCAGTGGAGTTTCTTGCAAAATTGCACTATTTGGTGGTATCTGCACTAGAGAGATACCAATGCCTTCAGACTTACTTATAAAGGTCCACAAAATACCTTCATAGAAGTAACTATTTCACATTTCAGTGTGCACACAGTGTTGTTTTTACACTTAAAAAGAAAACACTATTGTGTTTCACAAACACATACCATGCTTATTCAGGATTCTTGACAGAGCAGCAAATCTGAGTAATCTCATTTCAGTGATTGAAAAATTGCATTCCTCGTTTGGATCTAATTAGATCAGCACTTCAACTCCCCTAATAAGGGCCCAATGAGTTTTAAGGTTTTCCTCCTTTATGCAAATATACTTTTCCAAGGGGAAAAGTAGTACTCAATTTTTGACTTACACAGTTAAAGACCACTGTGCTGTAGACACCAGTGTAAGCAAACGAAGGTACACAAAGATACACAATTGGTATTAAGGGAGGTATTACACCCTTGGCATTCCTTCTCACTTGTTGTGCTTTGCATCTTAACACAGCATCATCAGTGTTTTCTCAATTCTTACATTATTGTTGTTTCTGATTTCTAATGTTGCCTTTTATTTTCAAAAGCAACACAGAACTGACTCCAACTTTCCTTTTCTCTCCCATCTTTTGACTATTTTCTTTGCTGCATTGTGCCTTTCAGCCTGTCATATTTGTCATGTATGCTAAGAAAGCACTATGAGCATGCTAAATATATCACTCCATTAAGATAAAAGCACAATGCCCACATCTGATCCACAAAACTTTGTAGGAGACCACTAATGTTTCATCCTCTCCCTGATTCCCATTGGTTAGAAAACCCTATCTGGAAAGGATAATTTGCCTGCAAGTTTACAGTCAGTCTGCTCTACTTGAGGACTATAGCAGAACGGTTGGATTTTTTCCCTCCACATTACCACTGTTTTTCCAGCTGCAGAAGAGAACATCACACAACTTCAGAGGTAACAAGTGAGCCCCTACCTTACATTTTAAGGCAGCATCACTCTTGGGTTTCACATAGCCTATATACATATATAACCTATATACATACTGTTTCTAGCTCTTTGAACTAAAACCTGCAAAGCATTTTTCTTCAATCACCAGACCGAAATAGGCAGTTGGGACTTTAGAACAGTGTTTCTTCTAGTGTGAGAAGTTCAGTAGGACAGACAGCTGTCAGCTTAAGATTTCCCAAAGAAGTTTTCAAGGAAACTCACCCTTTTATAACATTTTATGGACATCTCTGATAAAAATTATTTCAGCT
>VWZG01013167.1:3892-104690 GCA_013396735.1 Grallaria varia
CTGATGTCTCATCACGACACATGGCCCCGACAAAATTGATGAAAGAGCAGCAATGTTGAGGCCCTGCCATGATACTCTTGGCATGTATTTTCCAGCTCCAGTGTCCCTGCTGATCTAGGGATTTTTACTCTCTCAACCCTAACACCAAACCTAATTCTAACCCTAACCCCAATAAAAAGGTGAAAGGGCACCAATGTTGGGCCCTGCTATGATGCTCTTGGCATGTATTTTCCAGCCCCAGCGTCCCTAGGGATCTAGGGTCTTTTACTCTCTCAACCCGAACCCTAACCCTAATGCAAATTCTAAGCCTAACCGTAACAGCATCTTCTCACTGTGGCTGATGTTCTATTCCAGATTCTATCCCGATCCTGGGCGGCCCCCATTAAAGAAATGTATGGGAAGCAATGTTGGGGCATTATTCCCAAGGTTGGAGTGATTCTGGCATTATTCTGTGGCCACGAGTGAGACAAACCCCAGAGCCAACAGGAACTCCAGCCAGCTGCTGGCAGATGTTATTCCTTCCCAGCTTTCTGGGAGTTGGAGGGAAGGTCCTCTTCCCTGTCCAGCAGCAGGAGTCATCCTCTAACTTTAACCCAAAACCTTAACTAACCATAATTCTAACCCTGATTCGAAAGGTGCACCTGAGAACCCGAGGCTACTGGTTTTCTCTCTTGGGGGAAAGAATTCACATGCAGGAGCCCAGCACCGAAACTGCCATTATGCCTCCCAAAATTGAGTATGCACAAAGATTCCTCCCATAAAAAAGGTGCCAGGACAGAAAGGTCTTGCTGCCCCTGGAGTGTCCTGGAAGGCACATCATCTGCTGCTGACACCTATAGACTACAGGCTTTCTTTTCTAGAAGAAAAGGACTGTCGTTCACTTACAGGAGCCCAGGACCAAATTTGCTAATACGCCTCCCAAAATGGAATATGAACTACGATTCCTCCCAGACAAAATAGGCCAGGGTGGAAAGGTCTTGCTGCTGATGGAGTGCCCTGGGAGGCCCGTTATCTGCATATGAGAGCCCGAAGCTCTGGGCGTTCTTTTCTGGGGGAAGGACTGTGGTTCACTTGCAGAAGCCCAGCGCCAAAACTGCAAGTCAGATTCCCAAAAGTGAATATGGATGCAGATTCCTCCCAAACAAAAGAGGTCAGGACAGAAAGGTCTTGCTGTCCACGGATTGCCCTGGGAATCCCATCATCTGCAGTTGAGACTCCAAAGCTACAAGACTTCTTTCCTGGGAGAAGGAAAGGGCTGTTGTTCACTTGCAGGAGTCCAGTGCCAAAATTGTGCATGTCCCTCTCAAAATTGAATACAAAGATTCCTCCTAGACAAGATCTGCCAGAACAGAACGGTCTTGCTGCCCGTGGATTGCCCTGGGAGTCACATCATCTGTACCTGAGACCTAGAGGCTATGGGCTTGCTTTCCTGTGAAAAAAAAAAAGGGCTGTCATTCATCGGCTGCAGGAGCCCAGCTGTGCTTCTGGTTACACATACAGGCCCTGCCGTGAAGGTCGGTGTAGCACTATGCTGAGGAATCCTTGCTCACCCGGAGAGGCAGAGGAGTTCCCAACACCCTTCTCCAGCAAGAATGACACGGTTCTCCCCGGAAATTTGCGGGGTCATGACTCAGATTTTGTCACGAGTCCTCCTCGGAAAGCAGTATTGCGAGAATACGTGCCCACTGCAGTGTCCCACGGCCACCGCGGTGAGGCCTACTCCCGCCCCCGCAGACTGCGGGCCGAACCAACCGCCCCCCGGCCGGGCTAGGCGCCGGCGCAGCGATGAGGCCGCGCGACCCCGCCCGGGGCGGAGCCGTCGCCGGGGAAGTGAGGTCACGCAGGGTGGCGTCTCGGGGTCCGCGGGGCTGAGGGGTGTTCTCGCGGGGAATCCGCGTCCATCCCGCCCAGGAGCCGCAGTGGCCGTGCCGCCTGTCGCGCCAGTATCGAGCGGCAAGACCGGAGCCGCGATGGCATCCGGAGCCGCGGGATTGTGAGGCGTCAAAGCGCGAGCCGGCGGGCCGGGCAGATCCACAGAACTGGGGCGCGGCCGAACCGAGCCGCCGCCATGGAGCTGAGGGTTGGGAACCGGTACCGGCTGGGCCGGAAGATCGGCAGCGGCTCCTTCGGGGACATCTACCTGGGTAAGGAGCGTTGATTCACCGCGGACTGACTTGGCGGTATGGGGCTCTGTGGAAAACGAGCTGGGTCTGGCGCTGGGCGCCGCTCTTTGCCCTGCCCGCGCACAGCCCCCTCCGGGGGCAACCTCGGGACCTCTTCTCGCCCCTTGGTCTGCAGCTCAGGCTGCGCTGCTGACCAAGAAGTGCCTTTACATGTGAAGTACCTTGCTAGGTACGCAGCAGGAGCAATGTAATACTTCGTTGACATCATGTCCTAATTTGGACAGTGCGGAAATCGGGAATTTTGGCTTACTTGGCTGCCTCTTCCCATTGTCTGGTGACCTTGGGCACGGTTGGCATCTGTAAAACGGGGAGAAGGGTAGAAACCGCTTAATTTAAAAAAGGAAAAAAAAAAAAAGCATAAACCCCACAACCCACCACACTGAGAAAAACATTTTGGGGGAGAAACGTGTGGCAGAGTTAAATATCGCTCAGTGAACTAGGAAAAATTGCTGTCACAGGGATGTTTGTTTCTCCTGTGAGGCCTAAAAAAAAAAATCTACAACTACAAGAAACTAGGTTGCAGTTAAAAAAAAAAAAAAACCTTAAGTCCTTCGGAGAATCCTCGTAATTTGGTTAATCCTGTTGCTTGACTGATACCATAATCATCGTGATTGCCATGCAATTATAAGATATACAGGATTGGAATCGTCTTTGCGTGTGCTTTTCTATAGCTCTCTTAACGCAACAGCGTACTGCTTATTGCTTATGATTATGGCAAACACAAGCAGTAGGTACAACAAGTTTTGAAAGCAGGTATTTTTAAAATGCTCGATATATTCTGCAAACACTCAACCCATATGAAATGGGTTAAATCCAAAGAAATAGGCATTTTATATCCCATCCCATAGAAACAAGTCCTCTGCTTTTGAAAATGGCGAACACCAAATTGAGAAGGTGGGGAGGGTGGAACTTGCGGGGCTAAGGTACATTAACTGCGTACTTGGCGAAAGCAAAAGCGATGTCACTTACCAATGTGTGTGGTATGTCTGGCAGTGCATGAGGTATGACAGGTGGGTTTTGGGGGTTTTTTGCTTCGTGTTGCAGTGCACAGTGGGCATTCCAAAATAATTCGTTAGCTAAGGCTGCTTGTTTACAGATGATTAAATACTGGTTATCCATAATACAGATCATATGCCCGATGGAAGATCCACATTTCTAACATATGATATGTGGTTGTCTAGAGACAGAGAACGTGATTCTTCCTCTCTGCAAGCATTGCACAGAGGATTGATTGAAGACTTGTGAGAAGGGTTATGGTAACGCTTGTGCAAAAATCCTTGTTAGCCTCTGTTGGGATTTTGGGTGGTGATTAAGACAGCAGTTAAAACCTGAAAAGTCTTCGATGATTTGATAAACCTCGCATTTGATTATTGCTCCGGTAACTCGGTTTATATTAGAGCATAAATTTAAAGTGCGAGTAAAATAAATCTTTTTTTTGTCACTTTTGTCTTTATGCATACAGCTCACACAGTGAAGTTGCACAGAAAGTAATAGTTTGATGTATATTAGTATTAATGCCATGCTACATTTTGCACTATAAATCCTCCCATTTTTTACATTTCTTTTTTATTTCTAAATACTGTGGTGAATTTACATTTAGGGCTTACTTCAAATGTAATGCCTGAGCCAGTAACTAGCACAGAAGTACGTGAATGGAAGATCCGGCTGGTGGCACAGGCTTATTTTTCCAGCAGAAATGACTGTTTCTCAAGAACTGAAACGTTTTGTAGACCTCCATTTGGTTTGCCTGTCATTATCTTGTAGAACAGATAATGTTGAAAACTGCTTTTTACGATAATGAAATGTGGTTAGGTTTTTAAAAAATCAAATTTCTGCTTAGTTGTTCAGACTGCAGCAGGCATAAGTGTCTTAACATAACTTTCAAAGTTATTTCAGAAATTATAAATTATTTATAAGTACACATACCTTCTGACAGCCCTCTCTGATTACCTCAGTATATTTGCAGCTTGGTTTTAAGCTCGGAAATGGAAAATTTGATTATTTTTGCCTGTTTTCAGTGCCCAGGTTTTTTTGGTGTTTTTTTTTTTTTTTTTTTTAAATGCAGTTACAAAGGTGTTGAAGACATTCTGGAATAAAAGGGAGGGACTTCTTCCCTTTTCCCATTCTTTGGAATAAGGAGCCGATGACACTGTTAATATCATAGTCCTTTCATATTTTTTCCTATTCTCCCTCATACCTCAATGTTTGTCTTCTGGAATTTGGAATGGAAGTTTGTGGGACGTAATTTTGAAACGCAAGGCACTCTTGTAAATAAAGGAATGTGGACAACTTGAAGAAAATAAAATTTAGGAATTTACTGAAGTTACATTTCAGAGGCGGATATGAAAGAAATGGATTCCCAGATATTCTAACCAGTATGAAAGATGGGCAGGAGGGGATCAGAGTAAGCATTTGTTTTGTTGCCCAGACCGTGAGGTCAACTAGATACGAGTCACAAAGACATTACAGTCAATGTGTTTTCATGGTTTTAAGAATGAGTTTTGGGTTATAAACTAATAAAAATCACATCCAGTGCCTTTTTTACAGTAGAGGACTTTGTAATTTGAAGTAAATTGGAATTTTTGAGTTTAAAAGAAAACACTTTCATAACTCTAGGCTTGCTTTTTCACTTAAAAATGGTGACTTTTTATACTGCTTCTCATTATCTGTCTTAATTGGTTTGCATGACTCCCCAGAAGGCCATTCTGGAAGTGGCACAGATAAGGGAAATGGGAAATAATATGGAGTAATTAAAAATTACTTACGCAAGGAATGACAAGAATTTTTGAACTCTGGAAAGAGTTATGGGAAAGCGAAGCAGGGTAAAAGTCTGTGCAATCTTAATCGTGACAAAAATGAGTACAAAAAGATTGTTTGTTGTTACTTTTAAAACAAACTTAGTGGGCCTCTGGTTAGACTTTTAGAAGTAGGGATCAGATGAAACAAGTGTATTTCATATGGTCTTTGGCCATGAGGTAATACAGAAAAGAGAAAGCCAAATTCTGAAAGTAGAGACTTGGCAATAGGTCTAAAATGTCACACATTTCCTTTTGCCATTTCCTGTTCCTACGTTGCTTGGCTGTGAGAGTATGTATTTTCTTGACTGGTTTGTTTCTTGGTTTTTTTATTTGTTTTGTTTGTTTTTTAGGAATGTCAGTTTTCCCCTATGTACATTTAAACTTTAAAAGTGAGCAGATAAGCCATTTTTTCCAGACACTTAATTCCCGAGACAAGAATTTACTGAGAAAGAAAATTTTTCAAGAGTACACATTCTGGATTCTAGATAATCTGCCTTCCAACCAGATAAAATCATAAGGTGTTGGGATACATCTGAAGGATGCTGAGATTTAGGGAATTTGTAATTTCTACTTTCAAGGCATAAAAGGAGGTAATTTGAATTCCTAGCATTTCTTAGGTTGGCAGGGATATGTGCCAGATGTGTAAATATTCATTCTGAGCACTTACACCACAAACTAGAAGTGGAAAGACACCCTTGAGAAGATGCACTCTTTTTGGGTGGGGATTTTTTAATGCATTACAGCGGTTTTGGCTTCTTGTGTTATGATGTCTAATAGTTACCTTTTTAAATTCTAATCTGTTGGAGAGTATCTGTAAGGTTTCATAAGAATTTTTAGATAATTGTGGCTGAAAGTACTTAATCTCTGGGTGTTTGTCATTGAGAAATAGTTTGTCAATGTTAGTTCTGTTTCAGTCTTGACAAAGGAAATGTATCTTAAAAATAATTTGACCAATGTTTTAAATTCTTTTGGTTTCAGGAACTGATATTGCTGCTGGAGAGGAGGTTGCAATTAAGTTGGAATGTGTGAAAACCAAACATCCTCAGCTCCACATCGAGAGTAAAATATACAAAATGATGCAGGGTGGAGGCAAGCAATTTTCATTTTCTTCAAAAATTGAACTGGTTTTACATCTTCGTATCTGCCACATGAAAGTATTTAATGCTAAAGATTTCTTTTGACAAATAAGAAGGGGTAAGGTAGGCTAGGTGAAGAGCAGCATCTCAGTCCTTCTGCAAGGGATGTAGAGTAGCATTTCCAAATCCATGGCTACCAAACTTCATGATAACCACTAAGATGGTCCCACAATATTAAAATGTGAAGACCTTGTACAATGTAAAACAGAGTTTGGTCCCGTCTAGCAGTACACTGATTTACTTTTGATTCTCGTGGGTCAGATTGTAACCTCTGTTTTGGACCATTTCACCTGACTTCCTTATTAATAAGTAACACAATTCTAAACTTTTTTAATTCATGTTAATTTTTGTTGTCTATGTTAGTATTCTTTCTTCTGAGTTAAAAATACTTCCTTGCTATGAGAATTCAAATACAAAATGGCATTAGTAGCAGAGAATAGAAGTGAAGCAGCTTCGTAGCTCCTGCGTGGTGCTCTGCTAGGATAACTCCCTCATATGTTTTGGAATTCTGGAAATGTAAGATTCCTGTGCAGTTCTGGGACATAAACCTCATGTAGTTAAATTTCACTTTTTTTTTCATAGTCCCTGGAATTCTTCCCAAATGTGGCTATACTTTGCATAAAGATTACATTCCACACTGTATCTCAAATGCAAAGTACAGTAATGTCTAGAAATGGATAACAATGTGTATTCACATTTAGTTATTTTTTAATTCCTGCCTCACTCAGTTGCCACTTGCGTGTAACTGGGATAGGTTTCCTAGAGTAAAATGCTTCCCTTACGGCCTTACTAAGGCTGTGAGGGTGGGTACTTTCTGAGGATGAATACTGTGGAGGCAGGTGGCAGCAGGCTAAGTTTCTAAAGGTTTCTCTGTGAAGACAATTCAGGAAAAAGTAATGTATATCAAGTAAAAGCAAGAGTTTAATTCGAGCATATTACTGCATTTCAAACCAAAATGCATAGAATTAACTCAAAGTAAGGCATTTGAAATTCTGAATAAGGCTACCCACATACAGATATTTATGAAGAGACTATAGAAATGCTCAAATATTTTATTTCAAAATATTAGAGCATTTCTGCAGTCTCCATGAATTTCAGCTAATTTTCATGCTCTCAAGCTGAATGTACAATGCACCTCCTAAACAATGCTACTTTGGTAGAGATTATCCAAACAGCAAATACCATGGAACCGAAAGAAAGACAAGTATGAAGAAAGGGTGAAAATTCATTGCAAACTGAAATGAAAGAAGCTGGTATTTTGTGGTGATCTTGTAGGCTTTGAAATGAAGTTCATTTCTAAGGCCTTCTTCAGTAATAGTATCTAGTGGTTTGTCAGTGTCTTTATTTTCAGACTTCCAATTTGTGCCTTATTGTGATCTTGGAGATTACATGAGTATTAATATTTGTAAAATGCTTAAGGTTCAAATCCAGCAAAAATGCTCAATGCTGTCAAATTATAGGCTAAGTACAAAGACTGGGAGGTCTCTGGGGAAGAGGAAAAAGGCTATTTTTTGGACCTCTGTTGCTATTTTGTATTTGTTCTGCTGGAAGTTATCGAACATTTCATTTTGGAATGTCCAAAGGTGGCATAAAATATTAAGCTTCGCTGTAAATGCAAACATTCACAGCAATGACCCTCTTAGAGTTCATCCTAAGAGCCTTGAGTATATGTGCATATGAACTGTATAAATCAAATTGTTATGCTGAATAAACTGGTTTTTTCTTTTTAGTGGGTATTCCCACAATTAAGTGGTGTGGTGCTGAAGGGGACTACAATGTTATGGTGATGGAGCTGTTGGGACCAAGTCTTGAAGATCTCTTCAATTTTTGTTCGAGGAAATTCAGTCTCAAGACAGTGCTACTACTTGCTGACCAAATGGTAGGAAACTGTTTTGTTGTTCTGGATAGTGCAACATGTTGGGATATTCAACTTTTTTGAGAAATCCTAACTACATTTTATTTTTGTAATTTAGATGTGAATAGGCTGTATCATTAAAGAAAAGACTCAAAACTAGTTCTGTTTCGGTAAACCCAAACTATCCTGTTGAAAGTGATTACTAAGTCCTAAGTAATTTTTAAAAACTGGATTTGCGCTGTTTGCAAACCAGCTGTTGCCCTGCTGAAAGACAGAAATTTCCCCCAAGAAAGTTTCTGGAAACAAATATTTAAGTAGACACAGGGAAAGACATGGAAAGAAGGTGTATCTGTTGTCTTCTAGATTATGTTTTCTTTAATGCCCTTAGATTTTACAGTAAAAAGTTTTTTTGCCTCTTTTATTATTAAGACAGTATTGCTAGTGTTTTTATAGGAAAAGGGTGTATGCCTAACTAGTGTCTTGACAATGTTTTTTTTGTTGTCTATATTTAGATTAGTCGAATTGAATACATTCACTCTAAGAACTTCATCCACCGAGATGTGAAGCCAGATAACTTCCTAATGGGCCTGGGAAAGAAAGGCAATCTTGTCTACATAATAGACTTTGGACTAGCAAAGAAGTATCGAGATGCTCGAACTCACCAACATATTCCATATCGTGAAAATAAAAACTTAACAGGAACTGCCCGTTATGCATCCATCAACACTCATCTTGGAATTGGTGAGCTGAGGAAAGCAATAACTGAAAACTTTAAGTGTCGATGTGTGTAATTGTAGTAAAAGTGGGTGTTGCTTTATGTCATAGGGAGATAGTCCCTGGTTTTGGCACTAGCAGTTCAGCATGTGTGGTCTTGCATCTCTTGACTGGGTGGGATTCAGCCAGTTTGTAATGCTCATGAACATTTTTTATTAACTGTAAGGGTAATAGGCTTTTTCTTGTACTGAATGGGTTTATCATGGGCATAGTAACTCTCAGCTATCTCTTTTTTTTTTTCTAAGGATTTTTATTACAGTCTTGTTGCACAGTCGTTTGTTTTTCCAGTAGAAGATGAAACCTAATGAGTTCACTTTTTTATGCTGTTGTAGAGCAATCTCGCAGAGATGACTTGGAGTCCTTGGGCTATGTACTGATGTATTTTAACCTGGGCTCCCTCCCCTGGCAGGGATTGAAAGCAGCAACAAAGAGGCAGAAATACGAACGTATCAGTGAAAAGAAAATGTCTACACCCATTGAGGTTTTGTGTAAAGGATATCCTTGTAAGTTACTCTATAATGACACCAGGCCTACATGTTCATGTTTTAGTGGTACTTAATCTTTTCTTTACACTAAATTCTACCAATTTTTTTTCCACTTCTTTCTCTCTTCCTCCCACCCCACCTCCTTCCCCTGCCCCCCATTATTTGGCACATCTGTGATAAAATACTGTGCTGTCAAGACTGGGATCTTTGTGTTCGTCCAGGATTTCTGATTATCCCTTGTCTTAACTCCTCGTAAATAATCGTTGCGATGCCCTCGAGTTGAGGGGTAGCCTGGTACACCTGATTTGCACTGTGTTTTGTGTGCATGTGTTGGCTGGATAACTCATAACGGACAAACTTTTTAATGAACTGCATTTCTGTACGTGTGTGGGTATTGTTTGTTGGATGAATTGGATTGCATAGTCAGATGCATCTCTTACCTATTGCAGTTGTTTCACTTGTCATCCCCGTTTCATCTAGTTTGAAGGGTAGCATTTGTGAGAAGTATAAGAAACCCTCTTGGATCCTGGCATTGTGCCCCAAAGCTGTTCTGTTTTTCAGTTTATTTACACCACAACAATGACAAGGCATTTTTGAGTCCTGAAAAATGATACTTAAATCTCTTTTAAAACTTGTTAACACTTGCTGTCATCCGAGAATATTTTCATTTTGTGAACAGTTCTGTCTCTTCTGTGCACTTTCTTGGCTTCAGCAAATAGTTAAAATGAAAAGAGCTAGAGTTTTTGTTCGGATTGTAGGAAAATTCATTGTCTTTGATATGTTTCAAATGTTGCATCATACATGTTCCCTTACATTCATGAACTGTTTTTTCTTGGGAGTGCAGGGAAGACTAATTAACTTTTCTTGTGCCGTTTGTTAAAGTTTCTTCCTTAACATAAATTATTAGTATGATATTTCGTCTGGAAAGACTTAAACTCAAAAGTTTGTATTTTGATGCTGCTATTTTCTCTGGTGTATTTAATTTATTACCCTTTTTTTTTTTTTTTTTTTTTTTTTTTTTTTTTTTTTTCCCTGTTTAACTAATACTGTGTTTTTCATCTGAAAACAAACTTTCAAACTATCAAAAATTAAAAAACATAGCATGACTTACATGGGAAATTTGAGTCCCTTAGTTTTTGTGTTTTGTGAGGTAGCAGAAGTGAATCTTTATGTGGCTCAACAAAGAGATGTTATTCCATGTCCCACAAAAATTTGTGTGAAGTCTATTCAAAGTTTCAAACCTCTCCTCCCCTGCCAACTGTTGGTTAAAAAATTGTACTGTTTGGTCCTCTCTGCTGTTGACAAGTGAGATCTTTGTGTACTCTGTTACAGACTATTTTTCAGGGTTGTCTTGATAGGTGGGTTATAGCGTTCCCTTTGGTAGATTTCTAGTATTAGGTCATTATTCTTTTTCTTATGTTTAGGAGATTCCCCGCTATTTGGGTTTGGGGTTTTTTTTTATTTGGAATTGTAAAAAGCAAATGTGAAGCTGAAGATAAAAAACAGGCTTTCCTTAATTACAGCTGAATTTGCCACATACTTGAATTTCTGCCGTTCTTTGCGTTTTGATGACAAACCGGACTATTCCTATCTAAGGCAATTATTCAGAAACCTCTTCCATCGACAAGGGTTCTCCTATGACTATGTATTTGACTGGAACATGCTGAAATTTGTGAGTAGCTGACATCACTTTCTAAAACTTTTTAATGGTTTTGGTTGGGTTTTTTACTCCATTGTCAGTTTTGAGTATCTTAACTGATACTGTTAGATTGTCTTCCCTTTTTCCTCCTGTCAGCAGCAAAGGAGGAAAGGCAGGAGATACAGGGTCTGTGGTATAGGGGTTGAGTAACAGCTTAGTTGAAGTTACCGGGTTTTCAATGTGGAAGGCTTCTGAGATACTTCCTTTAGGGCAGTCACCGGGTTAAGTTGTGGAATTAGTATTTTTATCCCACCTTGATCTTCAGCATGGGTCACTTGCAACTGCTGGGGAGGTGTCTGGCTGCCATAGCAATATGGGTGTACTTTAGCATTTTGAAGACTATAACAGCAGTTGTATGAAAAAATTTATGGCGGTTCTCAAATTTTACCAAAATAATGCCTTAACAAACGTCATGCATTTTCTGATTCTTTCTTTTCAGTATTTTTATCCAAACCTATAATTGTAAGCTCAATAATCCCCCAAGTTGTTCACTAGTCTTGACCCACAGGGTGCAAGCAGAGCAGCTGAAGATGCTGAACGTGAAAGGCGAGAACGAGAGGAAAGGTTGAGACACACACGAAATCCAGCTGCGCGTGGATTACCCTCCACTGCATCTGGCAGGCTAAGAGGATCGCAAGATATAGCTCCTCCTACTCCCCTTACCCCAACTTCACATGCTGGTAAGTAAGCAAGTACCTGGGTAGGTGCACCTTGTAGACTAATTGGCAGTTTGTCTCTGGTCAGGGCTTGGAGGTTTTTTAGGCCTTGATTTCTCTTGTTTGAGTCTGTGGAAGTTCTTTGTGCAAACAGCAAGAGTGTAATTTTTCTAGTGACCATGTTAAAATTGCATTTCTTGTTATGAGAATCTAATGCAGTTTTTCTCACAGCCGCCAACACCTCTCCTCGGCCAGTATCTGGTATGGAACGAGAAAGGAAAGTGAGTATGAGATTGCATCGTGGAACCCCAGTCAATATTTCCTCATCTGACTTAACAGGCCGACAAGATACCTCTCGCATGTCAACTTCACAGGTAAAAAAGAATAAAGATCTGTGTACTGAAAAAAAATCAGGGTTATTTGGTAAAGTTAATTTGCCAAAAGAGCTTGCCAGCTAATTGATGTGATTTCATACTGATTTTACATACTTGACATTTAACTTGAATGAAAGTGATGTGGCTGTAAAAAATGTTTTTTTATCTTGACAGCAATAAGTATAAAATATTCAAAGTAATAGAGTTATTGGTGTCTGAGATGATGCAAAATTGTAGAGATACAGCATTTTTACCTACAGTTATGTGATTTAGCTCCTTTACTCTTTAAGTTTCTTTTATCTGTTACCAGTGAAGAGGCAGAGTAAGTGGCAGTTGTGAGTCATGTTTCCAGATCAACTGAGCAGAGAGTATTGGTGCAGAAAAGACAAACAGTTGGTGAAGTATGGGAAGGTGTAATAGTAAAGAAATGTAGTGTAGTGCTCTTGATTCAGAGGCCACGTATATGGATGATGGATGGGTTGCAGAAGGCTCATTTGAAGAGAATGGCAGGCGGATGAGTGATAGTGATTCATAGTCAGCACTGAAATCATCCTCATTGGTCACAGTAACTTAGCAAACAGGAGTCATTCTTTTTAAGACTGACAGTGTTTAAATACATTTTTATCTCTTTCAGCTTAAACGTCTGTGTTTTAGCATAAACATTCCTTTCTCAGCATGTTCACAGAGTATTATCCCAAGCAGTGTGTGCCGTGGGTTTGTACAGCTTTCAGTCTTACTTACAGGGTGGGAATCACCCACACTATAGACATTCTTCAATGTTACTGGGAAAGCAGTGTTAGGAGGACTGGTGCAGTGACTGAGGAGTTTTTCCATCATGCCTCAGTGCTGTGCTGGAGTCCTAACTGCGTAATTTTTGTCGTGGACTCATTCCTCATTGACGGGGCACATTGACAAAAAATTATTCGCTTCTTTTTTGCTTCATCATTTACTTGGCAGAGTTAATTATTTTGGATAGTATGTATTCTTATGTATGAAATCTTAGTGCTAGAAAGAAGGCTTTTTAAGATGGGGACCAGGTAGATATTTCTACTGAAGACTGAGAGTGAACTGGGTTGGAGAACCAATTCTACTGTAATAAAAGTTGAGTGGGATCTTTTGGGCTTTTAAGGTGAATTAATTGTTTCACCATGTAAGCTGCAGAGATATTTGTACTTGCACAAGGGATGAACAGTTCAGGAGCAGAAATTACTGGACAAGAATAGGGAATAGGTGAGGTTTTCTGTATTCGTTTTGGTGGCAGGTTTTGCTGTCTTAAATTGTTTGCTGAACTGCAGTTCTTGCCACCAGAAATTCACATGCTGAAATATTTTTATCTTAAATAGTATGGAAACAAAGAGAGTAGAATTGCGTGTAGCTATGGATCTTGTAAATATGCATAAGTACCTGGTAAAAGAATGTAAAGAAGGTGTAACCAGACTCTTTGCAGTAATATCTGGTGAATGGACAATGGGCAGAAACTGAAATATAAGAAATTCCTTTTAGACATACAAAGAAACTTTTTTACTGCAGAAGTGGGCAAAGACTGTAACAAGTTGCCTAAGAGGTTCTGCAATCTCCCTTTTCCAAATTACTAGGAGCCCTGGTAGTGTCCTGAGTGGCCTGCTCTAGCTGACTGTGCTTTGGGTAGTGAGATTGGACTACATGATTTCCAGGGATCCCTTCTGACCTTGTGTATTCTGTGAAGCTGTGATGCAGAGTTCTCCCTGAAACTTTACTCAAATATAAAGATGGTTTGTTGGAAAAATGTGTATGCCTTGGGCTTGTTTCTGGCGTTCTGAGCAAATCTCGGATGCTTTGTCTCTGTTACCTGACAGATAAATAAGTAATAGCAGTAACAAATAAATGCAGCGATGTCACTTAACCGTATTAGAGTATATCTTCAAATTTTTTTCTATGTTAATGACATGTCACTCAGTGTGTAGATGACACTTTGTAAGGTACAAGTAATACAGGTGGGCTTGCAGATATGTTTCTGTTATTCCTAGCTTGTAAAATGGGAATACTTAGAGATTGTGTAGGGCTGTGGGGATTTTTTTGAGTAGTCTTGGAACATCCAGATATGTAATTTGTGATGTGGGCCAACAGTATGGTCTATCTTAATGGCACATCTCCATACCTGCCCTTCTAAACACTCTGTTCTGAGTACGGTATCATTTAGTTGACTTCTTCACAATCTCAACTGTGATGGAGTTGGAATCTTCTCTGAGTTTGTTAGAACTAATCATTCATCATCTGTTGTCTTCATTTAGTTCTTAACCAAGTCACTGAACCACTGCTGGTATCTACTCACGGTTACTGAATAACAGAATCACAGAATCTTCTGAGTTGGAAGGAGCCCACAGGGGTCATCAAGTTGAACTCTTAAGTGAATTTCCTGTACAGGGATCAAACCTTAGATGTTAACCGGGTTACCAATTCAAGCCATGGGTTTCCAATTATCTTCATACCTTGTTCTCAATCAGGAAAGCCTAAACTATTCAAGTTACATGGCTGAGTCATTAAAGATAGAGTTTCGACTGGCTAGATATAAGAATATCAGAAGTCATCCATACAGCTTCTCATCAGGAGAACTGTAAAGAACAGCAGCTGTTTGTCAATGCCCATTTCAAGTGTTTTAATTTCCTTAGCAAGTCTTAATTAAATATGCTACCACTGTTCCTTTTTCAGGAAGTGCTTAAACTATACTCCTGCTAGAAAGCAACTTTTAGAGTTTGCGTTACAGATCTGCAGCTGTCTTCTGTTTATGAACTGCATTTGTTAAGAGTTCTTATTTATAACTTGATAAATTAGTGTTGTTATTATATTTATTTGGATGCCTTGGTTTGATAAGGCAGTGGTGCATCTGTAATCTCTACCTCTCTTCATCTAGAGAAAGGGATAGTCAAAGAAATAATGAAAGCTACTTGCCTATAAGTAGATATTCTTAAAGGTGACTCCATGTTTTTATTTTTCTTTTTCCCAAATTGAGTTCTGATCTGTTCATAGTAAAACTGAAAAACTGAGGCTTGGAATGTAGATAATAGGAACCGAAATTCCCTTATGGAAGTCAAGTGTTCTCAGAGAAATTTAACACTCACAGAAAATGGTAAGCATAGCAAAGTAGGTGTTATTCCCCACATCCAAGATATTGTCCACATAGCATGTAACTCATTAAAACGACTAGCACTTTATAGCACTAAGGAACGAGTGTTTATTGGAGTAACAACTAGCATGTCTGTGAAAGGGTTCCTAATACTTAGAAGTGTGTCTAAAGAAATTACGTAAATTCTGTGGCACGTGTTACTTGGTACTTTTCTTGATTATATGAAGTGAGTGGAACAGCAAAAAACCCACAGGTTGTGAGTTGACATTAATAAACATTAGTGAGAGTTGAGCGGTCAAGCAAAACCTATTCAAATAAAATGTGTATTACTGCAGGACTCCAGATTCTGGTTAGGATGGCAGAGTGGAGAGCACTGTCTAATATGTTAGAACTGTATCTGTGGTAAGGAATGACTGAAGAGACAGGTGTGATGTTGGAGAGGTTAGTGTGATATAATGAAAAGGCACAATTTCATCCTTGAATTTATGTATGATACAGTAATGAACTGAAGTAGAGAGGTTGTTTTGTGTTGTTAATGAGATAGATTAGGAAAACATTATATAAGGCAAGAGTTTCAAATCAATGTCTTTCAGTTTGTCTGAAAGGGAAGAGAACCTCTTGAGTTAGTTTATGTAGTGTTTGAGACACAACGATTTTAACAAGAACTTAATGTTTTTGCAGAAGATGTGTGAAGAACCTATTGTTTGTGCAGAAAACTTGTGAAGAACCTATTGCTTAAAATTAAAATCTCCTATGTAAAGCAATGCAAAATAGAGGTCTAAGAGAAGGTAGTTAGCTACTGAAAGAACTTCTGAAATAAGTAGTTCATCTGTCCTCTTTGCGTCAAAACTGGATTCATTTCGAAGTGGTGTATTCAAGTCTAAAGCAAGCCTAAATTACAGGTTTATGTGCAATGAAGGGTTGTGATCTATACTGGACAAAAAAATCAAACCAGCTGTTAAAAGATTCTTCTGCTCTTAAGCTCTATAAGTGAATTTTTTCCTAAGTTTCCTTTACACGTAGTTTTTAAATGTTAAGAGATGTAGTGAAGGAGGTAGTAAATGAGGTAATGAGCGCTCCAGTAAACACTACTTTGAATCAGTGCTGTTGGTCCACATTGCACAGGCTGCATCCTGAAAGCAGTGATTATCTCAGGAGTCTAGCTATGGGTGAGTAGCCTTCATTTCCTTCGATGAAAGGTTCAGTCTGACTGCTCATGGTGTACTGTAAGTTGTTTAATTTTTTTCTTGAATGTAGCATGTTCAGCACTCAACAGTCAAAGCTGTGCCAGATTCCTACTGGTGGTAGAGGCATTCTCTATAGTTGGAAGAAAAGATCAGAATGCTGCATAAAGAAATATTTAAGTCTCTTTGACAGGACAAGATTTTAGAAAGTAGCCAACGCTGGCATTGAACAACTTAAGGGTTGTGCTATACTTCCAATGCCTCTGCATTTGCCATTTCCTCATCAGCAAATCTTTCTCCATATGTCTATCTTAATAGGCATCATACTCTGCATTGTTCTTCTGACCCTGTCAGCTTTCTTTGAGAATTAATGGTTTGTTTCTTTTGCATATCTCTTAATATGATGGAAATGACCTATAGAAGTCTGAAATCGGAGCTCCTCAAAAGATACAGTTGTTACTGCAAATTCAAGTTGGATTTTTGTTAGACATCTTTATATATTGAGGCAGTGGAACTGTTACAAACTGCTGTCTTTTCCCCTACCTCAGAATAGCATTCCTTTCGAACACCATGGCAAGTAGCTGCTCGTCTCCTTTCGTTGGAAGGCAGCACTGGGTGAGTGCTTCTCATTTGGGGTGGGAAAAAAGCTCTTTGAAAACATCTGACTTTGCTTCTTCTCCTCACGTGATCTCATAGTTTTATCTGTGCCTTCTGGTCAGATGATTGATGAAGCATTGATTTTTCTCTAACTTAAAAGTAAACATTCCTCCAAAGTTGAGTTACTGCTGCTGTTCCACTTGGACTCTTAAGCAGAATTGGCAGAAGCAGTGACTTAAAAAGACCCTGAAATTGTTCAAGTATCAACAAGAAAATAAAATAAGTCTAAATTTTAGGTGTTTGAGAATTACACGTCTTTCCAGGGATGTTGATGCAGTAGTATGTCATCCATTCAAAACCAAATCTGCTTCAGAATCATAAAAGCAAAATACTTGTATGAAGACGCAATTGACAATATTACTCAAGTGAGGCTCTGTCTTGTCATGAATGGAATGTTCTACTACAGCTGTATCCATTTTTCACTTTTATATTCTGCTCCATGCCTTATGAGCTCTCGCTTTAAACGTTCACAAATCTATTCAGACCTATATTTAAAAAAATATTCACATACTAAAGAGGATAGTTTGAACATGTGCATCTTGGAGCTAGACAGACTTGGATTTGGGTATTTAGAATTCCTTTTCACTGTTAAGTGTAATAGAAGTTTCTGCCTTTCTGTGTGCAGCTTTTGGCCTTTTAGTTTGTTCTGCTTTTGGCAATAAGGTTTCATTGGGAAAGTAAGTTTCAGTTGGAATCTGAACCTTAATGGCTGAAGAATGCTTTTCTTAAGTATTTCAGGAGCTTCCTTGCTTTGCTTCTTAAAAAAAAGGCTGTGAGATTTTTCTGTTCCTCAGTGAATTCTGTTGTATAGCTCTGTCTGCTGTCTCACTTTCTCTGTAAAGCCTAAGCTTGCACTAATCCTGTATCTCTAATTGGTAAAGAATCCTACTATTCTGTTTTCTCCTTGTGCTTTGTGTGCTTGGCTGACTGTGCACAAGCTGCTTCGTGAACAGTTTGTAACACTAAAAAGATCCATCTGTAAATGGCAGCTTAACACTTTAAGGACCAATCATCAGACCTTAGTAAAAATAAAGAAAGGCATAAATAAATGCAAAAAAGTAAACCTAAGGCTTTGCATTGAAAAGCCTGTGTGCAGGAGACATTGTGGTCTGCTCAGGGTTCTGCCTGCTTTGGTTGGCCTTCACTGTATGCCTTATTATTTGTAGCAGTTTAGTACTGAAATGAATACTGAATACTGATCCAGCTGCTTAGACATTTCTTGCTTCTTAAGTCGCAGAGGGTTAGTTGTTTTCTGCTTTCACAGTGATATTTCAATAATATTACGCTCTTACTGCAGTAGGTCAAGCTACGGAAATAAGTGGAATATCTTCTAACACAATGTCCCATGAAAAGCTATTGAAAATAATGAATTTTTTTAAAGCTTCTTAATGATATTTTTTTCCCTCAGAACTTAACTGTTCATTGAGTCTATTACTGTGCATTGGTAGTGTTTTCATCTGGTTTGTTCTTTCTTCTGTGCTCGTTTATGCTCTGTTCCCTTTTCTTCAAACATCCCCTCTGGCTGGACAGGTGAATTTTCCACGTTAACTTCTAATAAAACAGGAAAATAATAGAGAACTTTGTGTAGCTACAGGTGGGTGTGAAACATTTTATAGCTTATTGGATTTTAAACTCACATATTTGGCAATGAATTGTTTAAAAGTACATTGAGAGACACCTGTATGTTAACTGGAAGGATATGTGCTGATGTTGTCTTGTTTTTTGGCTTTGGTAGATTCCTGCTCGGGTTACTACCAGTGTTCTCCAGTCTGCTGTGCACCGATGAAAATTATTTTGCCACGGAGGGCAGATAATGCATGGCTGATCTCCTATGTTACCAATGGCTTTACTAGCAAAAATACCCTAAACTAGAGTGGAAATTGGAGTTCTCCATGTGACCTAAAAGGTACTTGGAGGAACATGCATAGACTCCAGCAGCTGCCATTACAGGATGCTTTTGCCAGAAACCCAGTGACCTTAAGAGAACCCTGTGGTAACAGGGCTGGAAAAGAAGGATGGTTTACAGAGTTGACCGCCTGTTATTGGATGGCCATTTCAGTTTTCCCTCTACAGGCGGCAGACTTTACCCCCTTTTTATTATTCTACTGTAACTATAAATCTTTTACTTGGTTTAAGAAAGTTTTTTGTATCATTTTGCTAAAGTTATTGGCTTAATTCTCTGTAAAGAATTCTTGCTTTTGTCTGATTTAAAAATGTAGGATATAAACAAACCTGAACTAGAGACAATGACTTGAAATTTCTTGTTTAAAAAATTGGTCTGCTAGGGAACATGTAAATGAATCAAAGTCATCATATTTAAACTGTTTACTTTCATGTATGGGCCCATTCTGATTGAGTCAGTCAGTTTTCTTATGAAACTTTTGAAGCTGTTAAAAGTTTATTTTGCTGTTTGCTGTCTTCATTCACACTGGACATTTAAGTTTCTGTGTAACACAAAGGAATTTCTAATACTCATTCTTTTTCATAAAAGAGGAGAACTAAATACCCTGCAGGAGAGTCTTAAAGATAGTAAAGATTGTAATGATGGATTTCTTTTTTTTGTAAGGCACATGAAGGACAAAGTGAAAGACTGGCATTTGAGGGATCTAGAATTTGAAAGCTTGTCCTATCTCTCTGCTCATTTTGCATAAATGGATAGTTTCAAACATTATTTTTCCTGAGAAGAGCTTGTTTCCTCATCTCTGAGGCTGATTAGCTTGGAGGCTATTGCAGGTGGAAAATGGATGTTGCTACCGAGTCTTCAGTGAATTTGCATGTTTCATTAGGTATCCACATGCTTATAAATAAATAACTGAATTGATTTAGGCTTTCTGTGACATGCCAAGACTCAAAAAAGGAATTATTAAAAAAACCCAACAAATCACCCCCAAACACAACAGCCTATTCGTGCTGTGAAATCCTGAGAATTTTTACAATTCAGGTGCATACCATAATTAATTCTCAACTATATTCAACCTGACTATGCCCATTAGCTAGGCATGAATGACTCAAAAAGCTCGAGTTGTCCAAAAAACTGTTTTTGGCACCTGTTGGTTATGGAATATGGGAAATTTCTCATATTGTCTGTTACTGTAAATGGTCTCATAAAAGTAGATGTTCTGTTTTCACAGTACTTGGAACAGTATCAGGACTATTACAACTAAAATAATGGGAAGTTCCATGTTGGAAATAAAAGTATATACAGAGGTTTTGTTTGAACAGTTAGATATTTTGAGAAATTCTTCCCTGCTTGGAAACAATTTTTAAAAGATGCATTGGTCTTCAAATTTTTATTGAGAGTAATTTTTACTGTTCGGGTGTTTACAAATCCTTTTTTGCTCCTCTCAGAAGTCCACATACTAAGTATTATCATTCTTCTTTGGGTGTTTTCATAACATTAGGTATTTGCTTGTATGTGCTTTGGGTCAGACTGGGGAAATGTGCATTTGGGGAAAGTAGAGTGGAAAAGCTTAAGAAGCTGATCCATGGATAAGTTTGCTTAAGAGAACGATTTCCTCAGTTACTATAAACTTTGGTATTTTAGGCATGTGCACCTCCATTTGAACAGTTTTACACTTTACTGTGCTCTTTTTGTAAATATCTGTGGTTAATAATGTCATGTTTGAGGGATTTACAAAAGCAGCCTTTTTATTCTCTCTGTATCTGGACCATTAGATTGCTGTGCTGTACTTAAAAGTTGACTCCAGACTTCTGAATGGGCAGTTTTTGTCCTTCATAATGGTTAAATTCCATCACGCAGAAAATAGTTAATGTCTATGTAAACTTGTGTATTGGAAACTAGTATCTCGAAGCACTTCATTTGTACTACCACTGTATTTGTGTACTTTAACAGTTGTGTAAATACATTCGTAACAACTTCTATTCTTCTTTGGTGTAACTTGCTGACTTAAAATTAATCCTTATCCTTTACTTGATGCAATTCTTTCTTTTTCTTTTTTTTTTAAGGAATTTCTGTACCTACAAAGAACATTGTCTGTTGCAAACATTTGAAGATATTGTCTTGGTACCAAAACTTTCGCTGAAGGATTTTGGTAGTTTGGTAGTTGTGATCAGAATGCAGCAATTGTGGTATACAGGAAGAAAGAGAAAGCATTAATTGCTTTGCTCACAGAAAGCATGTCTTTTTCTCTCTTTAAAGGTAAATGTTTTTGTTTGAATACTGTGTCATTTCCAGAAGTTGTTTGGGTTTTTTTCCAAATGCTTTTGCTTATCGATACATGGTATTGATACGAAAGTATGGTAAGAGAATTGAGACTGGATCAGTTATGGGAGCCAAGATAAGAGCAAGAAAAATACTGACCTCTACCCACAGTGGCCTGTATAATAAAATTATGGCTTTTGCTGTTGATTCTCAAATGTCTTATTATAAACGGAGGGCAGATGCACCTTCAGGAATCTTTTGTGTTTCTTATTAGCAGGCCTTTAAAAGTTAGAAGGATATTTTAATCTCATAGTTTTCATTTAGAACAGGCTATGTGCTTTTATGTGGAAAATACCACCTATGCTGTTCTTTTACATAATCTTGAATGGTTACAGAGTCCTTGAGTTCTTCATGATAGAAATACTTTAAAAACAATTGAAAATAGATCCTGTGCTTTGAGAGATATTAATTAAAAACAATGGAGTCCATATATTCCATGTTAACTTCACAGAAGTATTCAAAATATCCCTTGGATGAAGGCATGTAGAACTCATCCTTTATTGTCCAGTGGGGAAAAATATCATCAGCACAACTACTTGTCTTTGTTACCCCACATCCCAGACCTGAGAGTAGCACTGAGCCCTGAGTGTAGCATACATGTTCAAGAATATTTACTTTCTCTTTGTCAAAGAATTAAATAAAAGGTATTTTTGTTCTTCTTTGCTGTGCAAAAGCTGCACTTGGTGTGTACAAAATACCAAGTGAAAACAAACAGTGCTGTTGTTATTTTAATAGCAACCATCTGGTCAGAAATCTAGATTTAATCTGGTTGTGAGGAATTGTAATCCATGAATTTAATCCTACAGCAGAGTAGCTTCTAAATTCACTGGATGAGACAGGTTAATAATTAATTGGTTTCACTGTGAAAGAACGCAGTACTTTGTTATTAAGAACAGTACACTTCCCTCTGGTTCATTCAGGGCATAATTGTTGTATGTCTACATTCAGTTGTTTGAACATGAATTGTGTAGGCTATGTGCATTTTTCAATACTTTTGTACCAGGAGAGTGGTCTGAGGCTTGCTCTTCAATAAGAATCTGTTTCACAGAAAAATCCTACTATCAGCAGATACTTGCACAGGACTAACACCTTTTGACTTCTCAGACGTTGGTGGGTCTTTTCCTTGCTTAATATTATGAGACTAGTATGCTTCACTTCATCTGTCAAAACCACATGCCGTAGGCAGAGGAACACCAGAAAATGAGATGAGATCTCTACGTGCAGAATCTACAAAAATGTCTCTGAACAAAAATTTTTAAGGTCGTTAATCTCATTTTGGGAGAATTCTTGACTCAAAATGTGTAATGTCTAGGTCTGAGATGCATATAAGCATAATGGACAAAGAAGAATGTGGAAAAAGGAGAAATTGTGTGGCTCATTCTAAAGTATCAAGCTGTAGTCTGCTGTGTCTTTGCTGTTATCAATCCAGGATGCTTGGGGTGGGATGTGGAACAAAACAATTTCAACATTTGGTACATTATGCACTCGGAAGAAAATGTTTAGTCCTGACCATAGCAAGAAAAAATATTTTGTTTAATTACAGTCCTCAGCTTGGTTTGGACTTGGAAGTGTTACAGGCACAAAGGCAATGCAGCGCTTCTTGGTATTGGCCATAATCCCTAAGGAGAACATAAGCCAGGGTAATTTGAGGTCATGCACAGATTTATTTTTTTTTTCTTAAAAGACCCCAAATGGCAAATGTTTCTCTGCTCTCACTGCTAAGAAATTGTATTTAAAGTTTGTCTGATACTGTCAACAATGGATCTTGAGGCACATTTTTCAGCAAGACTGAGGTCTTTTGCTATTTAAAAGTTTTAAATACTCAAACCTAGATATACTTCTTCATTGGATTGAGTTTTACTGTGAAAGGCTTTAAACTGCTGGAAGAGTAGTAAATGAAGAGTCAGAAAAGTGAGAGGTATCCATTCTGAATGCTCTGAAGCATTCATCTGGGGTAGTGAGGAATATTACCAGCTGCAGTGTTGCTCAGATGATGAAGCAAGGATGGAGATCAGTCAAGGAACCAACAGTGTATAACCAGAGGTAAGTAGCTTTTTTTCCTACCTCTAACTTGCCATACTTTCTCAGACAAATACGGGACTGCTGATCTCACAGACTGTGTCACACTGGCAAAGTCCTTTTAAGAGCCTTGACTTTTTAGCAGATGTGACTTTTTCCTGCTGACATGAAGACAAGCTCCTTTCCAGAAGCACTGAGAAAGCTGCTAAAATAATACATTCCTAAGCTGTTGCTTCTCATATGCTGTACTCTGCTTTTGTCAAGATTTTTTACCTTTCCAGCATTGGTGGATTGTGTTCCTTCAACAGGTCCAGCAGCAGGGATCAACATTTTCTTCTACAGCAAATGGCCGCCTGTATTTCAGACTCAAGGAGTACCAGAGGCAAAGATCAACTCTAGCTATTACAAGCGTGGGCTGCATGCTAATAAGTTCTGTCGTTTCAGTCCCCTCAGAACACTGATTCCTGAAGCAGCACATCTGCATCTTGATCTGGCCAGAGGAGTAGCAAAGCATTTGATTACACCTTAAGTTTTACCAGTTTAACTAAACTAGCATAAAAAAGGTAATCCTATAATTATTAAAACGTGGGGTTTACATTAAACTAGACCTATGATCTTTTCAGTGTAAATATACAGAGAAACTGTTGAAGCTGAGCTTAGAAAGATTTCTCACCAGATACTTAGAAATAAGTACAAGTAGGTTTCAACCTTGTAGATAGCAAAAGGTGGATGTTGTTGCATTGAAGAGACTGCAATTTTGATTCACCTTGGTGTAGCCTTGAGATTATACCCTGAGGAGTCAGTCTTAGCTGACAAAAAAACCCACCTTAAATGTATTCTTACACTGTTTTCATAGGAGTTTTCAAGTTCTAAAGAGCAGCATTTGATAATAGTTTGTTGGCAGGTCAGTACTCAAAATATTTAGGAGTACTCAAAATATTTAGGGCTTTATCAGTCATAGTAGTTCATAAAACTTGACCTGCAAACAAAACCTGGAGCACTCCTCGGAGGAGAGTAAGTTTTTACACAGAGCAGCACAAAATTAATAGCTATTATTTTAAAATAGTTGATCCTTTAAAATAGTCTTCAGGATCATTTACAGCAGTGGGACATACCCAGTTTGGAATTGGCCAAACTATGAGTCATGGCAAAAGCAGTCCCCTTGCCCACATTAAATTCTGGCTGCCTGTCAGCTAAGTATCATTTCTTTATAAATACTCTGCCTCTGTATAGCTGTTTGAGCCTGTGCAAATGGAGCCTAATTTCCTAATTTGGGTGTTAAAGTTATTTCCTCAAACCCACAGTTTTTGACAACCAGTTAAATATTTATTCACTACATTTGCAACAGTTTACTAGAAAAGCATAAAAAAATTTCTAAGTATAAATGTACATATTACATTAAAGTGCATTAACAAGAAACAAAATTTCATCTCACTTGCACAAAATTGAGGTGTATTCCCATGATCCTAAAGACAAGTGTGGCAGAGACACAGACATACATAGATAAGTGGATACATAGCCCTGTAACATGGAAGTGTTCTGCTGGAATTCCTCAGTTTGTGATTGTTTACCAAACTGAACCTTTTTTTGGGGGAGGTACCAAAGGTGCATATGTCAATTCTGTTTTGCCATTCTGATGTTTGATTGCTTGGTTAGGGGAATGGTCTAATGTCTTTTTAGAGAATGATTTTACATTGCCTAACATACGTTTGTGTGGATGAGATTTAATATTAACCAACATGAGATCTGTCCAGTCCTTCACGCCATACCTTCATACCATCTCAAGTCTTAACTTTAGAGAACTGGCTTAGCTTTAAAGAGATAGCTGAATCACCTTAAGACTTCTAGTTCTGATGAGGTCTTCTAGGCTCCTTTATTTAGAATTTTTAAAAAAGAAAACTTATCTTTGTAGAGGAGGAGTAAGGAAATAATTTTAGCTCTGCTCATTGTCTAATAAATGGGCAAACTGTCTCTATTCTACTCTGCTGGGTATTTTGCATGTTTGGTATATATAGATTGATACATACATATGCAAATATATATGAGCATACACATGTGCACCTCTTTATATAGTCTCTCTGTGTTACTGGTACTTACACACATTTCCTCTCCTTGCACCCAGAAGCTAAGGTCCTAAGGTCCACTATATGATAAAGCATACAGTATTTTAAGCATATAGAAAGTATGAAGATCTAAAATGCTTCAAAAATTTTGTTCACCTGTTTGGTAAAAGACTGTTCATTAGTTTCAAAGAGATATCTATGAAAACGGTCTTTCGGCAATTATATTACTTGCATTTTTTGCACTTGTATTCTTGGATTGTTTACTTTATGGACTTCTTAGATATATTCATCAAGTAATGAAACCATCTAGTGGAATTACATTTGTTTCAATAGTGTATGACACAGGAGCCCATTATAATCTTTGAATGCTTGGCAATTCAGTTGCATTCCCTTCCTTTTTCCTCTCCCTTTATTCAAATCACAAAATTTTAACCAGGTGGAGATTGAACAAAGATTCATCTGAGTAGATGCTGCATGAACCTGTTCTGCCTATGTCCCTGGGCATTAGTGTCTCTAGCATTGCTTTATGACTCTGACCATGTGCATTCTCAAAATACATGGAAGAGCATATGTCACAGACTGCTCTTAAGGAGATTTCAGTGGTGTTGGGATTAAAGAAATACTGTACCAAAATACCTGGAGGGATTTAAAAGCAATTCCTTGCTTTTAAATATACAAAATATATTTTATATTTATAAATATATTTAAATACACAAGAAAGCAGAGTTAAATTAATAAGAAGCCTGGCTAGACATTGCTGGGAACCAAAGGACTTGTTGCTTGCCTTTTTTGATTTTGGTGTAGGAAGGCAGAAAGTCTCTAAAACAGGAGCTTAGTGTGAAGGCCTTTGTGACCATGACAGTGAGAGCAGTTTTACGTGCGGCACCACCGTCTCATACTGACCAACAGGGGCGCAGGAGTTACTTTCCCATCCATGTAATCAATCTCTTTGCAAGGAAATGAAGGCAGCTGAACCGACAAAGGACTAGAGGGCTTGCATGCACCTGGGTGTTACCCTTGGGTGGGACAGAATAGGACCAGGTAGCTTAACTGGCTCCAGAACTCTGAAATACTCTCAAACCTGCCAGTTTTGATGTTGCTAAGAGAGCTGCATTAGGAGCTTCTCACCTTTGTGTTGATGCTTCTTGTAATTAATGAAAATGATAAGATTTTATACCAAAGCTTTTTAAACTGCTTAGTGAATTAAATTCTAATCCCTTTATTTCTCAGTCCATAACGGAGTCCTGTGATTTGACCACTTTTGTGCAGTAAAGCATCTCCTGCTGTCAAAAAACCTCAATCCATCAGTCAGTCTGTGCTGACAACAGCACAAGAGCACTGGCAGTCAGAGTAGTTCATCTTTGAGTCAAAGAAAAGAATTTGTATAGGCCAATAAGGCCCTTCCTGTGAATACTAGTTTTACTTACGAGGTTATTTATGATATCTTATGGAAATGTGATTCCATTGTCTTCATAACTTTCTCTTCTGCCTCAATTACATAAGATTATAACAAGTCTTGTTTCCAGCTTAACCATAAAAGTATTATGTACAGAAAATGAAACACAGTCTGGAAAGTCAGTATGATGAGCACAAATGACATTCTGTCACATACAAAGCTATCGAGAAAATTTGTGGAATGTACAGAAACTTAAAATTGTGCCAAAACCTGGGGTTAAAGGAATAACCATTTAGTTCTGTGATAAGAAAAAGCAGAGTAAGACAAAAATGGCTGTCTGAGAATCTGAATTCACCTTTGGGAACATTTCTAGTTTTAGGTTTTTTAAGCAGAACAGGGAACTCCAGTCTGAAAGCTGTATCAGGTCTTCATGCCTGAAGCAGCCTCTAGGGATACGACAGATTCCATTTTTCTCTTGCCTTCTGGAGCTACCAGTGTTGTGTTTCAAGGACCGATTTAGTCTTCAGCAAACTGGAGCTAAGTTCAGTGACTAAGCTCTTGTAACAGGGAAATGTCACTGCATTTCCTGCCACTAAGTTAATAAAAGGTTTTAAAGTAACACACTACATGTAATATAAAAATAAACAGTTTATTCTGTGCAGCATCCATTTCTTTAAAAAGTCACGATCTTAACTTTTCAGTTTCTATGCAAGGTTGTCCAAACAATGCAAAGCCATTTTGAAGAAACTACCAGAATGGAAACTGGTATCTGAGATAGTTCAGTAGAAAATGGTTCATGGTTTTGGCACTTTGTTTCTGTTAAAAATAGTAAAGCATTAAACAATTAATATGTTAATTTAAAAGGGATAGAGGGTTTTAAGGGATTAGCGCCTTTTAAGTTTTCAGTTATTAAGTGGAATAATTTGGGCACCTGAAAGCCAGTATTCTTTTGCTTCCAGTAAAAAAACTGCATCTGTTGCATTTAGTCTGTTTCAAAGACCGTTACTGCAGTCACAAATCCTAGACAGAATTTTATAAGCAGATCTGAAAGGTAAGCTGCAGTGGCATGATTTTGTACCAAAAAAATCACATTTCTTGAATGTGTTTGGATGAAAAAAAAAATGGAGTGCTTTCCTTTTGCCTTCCTTTTCTATTTCAGTGCTGCGCTGTCATAAATAGGATCAGCAGTTCTATCATGTTTCCTTAGGGGTGAGGAATGGCACTTCGAACTTCCGTAGACTAAGCAAAAGGATAGGGAAGTGGGATAAATGGGGGGGGAGCGGGGGCCGAACCAAAACCAAACATGTGAAGACCTTTCCTGATTGCATTTTATAGATGGCTAATGTAAACTAGTCCAGTCTCTTCCCTAAGACTACCCACACTAATTTGTAGGACATGTGGAAACTTTCATCATTTATTTTCTACATAAAATGGACACTTTTTCAGAATATTCTACTAAACCTAGTACCCATCTTCTCCATGTTACTTTTCAATGCTCTAGGGAAATCGTACTGAAAATGGTATATGCAAATGTTGGCTAATTTTGTTTGCTTAAGGTCTGTCAGGATCAATTCTGCTCATTGTTTTTCTTTCAGTACTACCCTGCAATACCACTTGTGTGATCTGCTGAGGACACTGTCTGTAATGTGCCTTTCCACAAACAGGATTTCCAGATGATAATTACAAAAGTTAAAGGTTTAGACAGAACCCAGAAATACATGTACATAAGTCAAAGTTACAGATATTATCAAAATCAAATTAGGGCTGAGCCAATTAATCTAAAAAGGTAAGAAATTCAAAAACTTAATGGAGACCTTTAAGTTCCTGAGATTTTTCTCCATCCCAAACTCTTTTCCCTTCACAAAGAACACAGGGAAATTATATTTAGCCACACAACACATTGATTTCATCAATACTATCTGAAAACATACATAAAATTCCACTTTTCTTAAAATATACTTTTCCTATATCTCTTCCAAGTGAGCAGTTTCTGGTGATGCATAGCAAGAGCCTACTTGAGTTTATGAAAGCTTTGTAATTTTTGTAAAAAGTGTAACGACAATGTTCCACCTTTTGCTGATAAAGCTGATTTTCTGGTAAGAGGTTGTCCAGCTAATCAGCTTCCCAAGAGATCTGATGAGCTGACTAGCCTCCAGGTACTAAAGCAGATACCCCCGCCCTAAACTAGTTTTGTTTCTAAAATAAATATTGTTGGAAATCTTTCTTTTCTAAACACTTCTCAGTTCCCTGACAGGCTCACACACATGTTTCTGGGTTAGTTACAACTTCACCATTTTTTTCAGGCTCATCTTTCAGAAACTGCTCCACTTCAATAGAGTCCACCTTGGCATCTTCAGGAGTTTTGTCTTCAGATTTGTTTAATTCCTCTCTTTCTGCTGCTTCTTCTTTTGTATGTGATTCTTCTGATTTTTTATTAATGCAGAAGAAATTTCCTAAGGCCAATACAAGTGCTGAGGTGGTAACTTCAATTCCAGCAATAATGAAAACAAACATGTACCTTCCTGTTGCATCCAGGAGTTTTCCTGAAAAAGACAATATCCCAGATAATTAACAAAAGTTATTACCACAGTGAATTTTTTCTGCTTTTTTTAAACATTTAAAATACTGCTGTCTAGATTTACCAAGACTATCTATAAGCAAGGTTTTTGAAATAGGATTTTAACAAAGTTTGTAACAAAATATTTCTCAATTATTTCAGTTCAACTTAACAGTCACTGACATCCCAAAACACATACTCCCCTGCACACACAGAGTCATGAAATCCAACTAAAATAAAACCAGCCTAGCCTTCATACGCAAGAGATGAGACAAGCGCTATGTATTTCAATAAAAATGTGTACGTCCGTGGCTAGGATTTGTATTATCGGCTTCCTGTTTCTCCCAATCTCATTTACCTTTCCCCATGGGCAAGGCACTGTCTGCATAAGATGCAAGTCTTACTTAGTAGTCAGTCTGGAGTAACTGGCCGTTTCTTACACTTAAGTTAAATTTTCACAGGACTTGGTGGATGTGAAAGAACAAATGGTAGGATGTGAAGGAAGTGCCTCTCTCAACCTGATGATAAGAGGAAGCAGTGCATAGTACTGGTTTTCCCATGACAGGGATTCTGTCACAATAAAAATACTTTGTGCTTTTTAGGGTCTGGTGTAAACAGTAAACATTTTATGGCAGTGAACTGTTGGCTTTTAGGAGGCAAAGTGTGCTTCAGTTCAAGATCTGTAAAATATATTTTCTTTGACTAGTAATTAATTTTCATTTTTACTTCAAATTTTTGAATTCGACTATTTTGTTGTGCTTCCTTATTCTTGGGTTGTGAGACAAGTGCAACAGTAGCAGTCTGCTTTCCTTAAAGCAGTTTTATTGTCCTCCTTGTAAGATTTTTTTTTTCATTCTTCTGATGTTTTCTTACCCCCTCCAAATCTATCATGGGTAAAGAGAAACTATCCTAGTCCTTTCCAAAGAAAACTCACAGCTTTCATATTCTGAGTCCCAGTCAGATATCTACCAATAAGAGCTTCAGTGCACGCTTTTAGAGGAGACTTAGCAGCATCTCCAGATGGCAATTCAACCAACACTGAAATGGATCCAAGGAGACGATTCATCCCACCTCTTCTTGGTATATTTCAGAGTGTAACTGCAGAATGCCTTTGAAGCATGTGCAACTCTGGCACAATCTGCATTTCTCAAGTAACTCCCTTTTCTCTGCACCCTTAAATTTTGTGTAAATGGGTGCAACGCACATGATTTTGAAACTGAAACTAAATTAAATACTTACCTGCTGATGGTGGACCAATTAGAACAGCCATAGCTTCTGCCAGGAGCACTAAACCGATAGCGCTGGAAAACTTCTGAGTACCGACAATAGCCATGAGAACTTCAAACTGAAGAGCACCTACCATTCCATAAGAAATGCCAAAGAAAATGCAGAAGACCACCAGTCCACCATAATCAACAGACATAGAACCCATGAGATCTGTGAAACCATTGAAAATCATGGCAAAACTGAAGAGGTAGACACACCGTGGTCTAACCCATTTAAGACCAGCTACCATTCCACAAATAGGCCGAGCAAAGATATCGATGAATCCCAGAATAGTCAGAAGAAAAGCTGCTTTGGTGTCTTGATACCCTAAATCCTTGGCATAACTCACAACAAAAACTGGGGGAACAAAGAGGCCAAGCACCATGATAGATGCTGCTAGGGCATAGATTACAAAACCACCATCTTTAAATACACTGAAATCCAGAAGTTTTTTCTTCACTTTCTTCTCAGCCGGCTCATTGGTTGCTTCAGTCTTTTTGGGTTGCTCCAAAGGTCTCATTAGTGCCCCACATACACAGCAGTTGAGCAGCATCCCACCCAGTATAAGGAATCCTCCTCTCCAACCATACTCATGTTGTAGTATCTGCCCCAGCGGTGAGAGAGCACAAAGAAACACTGGACTCCCAGCAGCAGAGAGCCCATTGGCCAAGGGCCGGCGTTTATCAAAGTAACGGTTTAACATGATGAGTGAAGGCTGAAAGTTTAGTGCCAGACCCAAACCTGTAACAGAGGGTACATAAAAATTAATTACTGGCCTACAACATCACTGTTAAGGAAATTATAATTACAAGTTTTTCTGACTCATGACATAAAATAATTTATTCCAATTACCTAAGGTAACATTTTTAAGGCATTCCCCCTCCATAATATTATTGTACTTTATGATGACGCTTCATGCTATTAAAGATTCATAGCAAAAGAAAATGACAGTTTAATTGCACATTTATCTGCTATCTTTATTAAAATCCATTTGGGTGATCCTGATACTTACCACTTACAGAAAACTTCGATCTAAAGCTAAGACATAAGTCATTTTCAGCAATGCACACTGCTTACCAGTAATCACACCTGCAGTTAGATAGATCTGAACGATGCTTGTGCAGAAGGAAGCTATCACCATCCCCATGGAGGCAAAAAGGCCACCCACTAGCATGACAGGACGACAGCCAAAACGATTGACACATACACTACACAGTGGACCTAGACAAGATAAACAAGTTAAGAGTTGTTAAATGAACTTTTGCAATTGATTTTATGTCCCTTTGCACTTCTTTGGTGGACTTTACAGTGTTAGGTTTATGGTTGGAGTCAATGATCTTAAAGGTCTGAGCTCTTTCCAACCTCAGTGATTCTATGATTCTTTACAGTCAAATACTTAACCTTTTTTGTCTTCAGATTACTGTGCAATTTTTCTTTCTCAGCGTCTTTAATAGCTGAGTTAGAGAGACTTAATTTTAAATCCAAGCTGGATTTAAATAACCTTTTGATTTATGTGATTAATAGTAATTCTTTGGAATGCCCTACTTGCACACAAGTAATGATAGGCAGACATCATGCATGCTGTAAATGGCTGTATGATTTACAAACTTCATTGTATGACACAATGTTGTTTCAAAAACAGATAATCACCCACCTGTTCCATAAAGCATGGCCAACAGTATGGAAGAAATCCATGCAGTGTCACTATATCCAATGCCAAATTCCCGGATAAGTTCTTTAAAGAAGACACTAACTGCCTTAGGAAAGGCATAGGAGAATCCTGTGATGATAAAACAGCCAAAAAGGACAGCCCAGCCCCAGCCTCCATCAGGGGCTTTAACACCAGATGGCCCATCATCAGCTACTACAGCTCCCATGATGAAGCTCGTGTGTTCCCTAAGAAACAAAAAGCAATTAGTGTCTATAGAAATTGGGATGATTATCTAACCAAAATCGGCAAAAACTGGACTGCAGTTAAGGTATAGGACTGCTTTACATAGAAGTCTTGAAGATGCACTGCAATTGTAACTATTCTTTTTTTGTGTTCCGCTCTTAGAAAGCTTGCAAAAACACATACAAAGGAGATGCACACATCTATGTTTTAAATTAATGTCCCCTCACAGCTCTCAAAGTCAGAACTGGATTTCAACCAAATCACTGCTTCATAGAAAAACTGAAGCCATTACAGCAGGTCAGGAGTATGTTTGATTTTCACACATATGTAATAACTACCGCATTAAAGTCTGTGGGATTTTTGTTACAAAACCTTGTTATATGAAGCTCCTGGACTATTCGTGTAGGAGACCTGGTGCATCACAAGAGTTCTGTGCAACAGTGGATTAATCAGTCTGGCTTCTTGTTCCCTACTGAGGACAGCAATACAGCCCTGATATGCTCCTACCTTGAAAAGATACACAGATCCCTTGAGATGCTGGTGAGCTATCAGTTGTCACCCATCAAGTAAGTACCTAAGCTAAACTGCTATGCAGATCTGCATGGACAGTCGTTGTGCATGCTGGCTTAGTAACTGCAGCAATGCTCAGTACCACTGCCTGCCTGAAGCAAATACTTTTCCATTCTTGCTGTTACTACATTATCAGTTAAAAAAGTTTTAATACTTGATGAATCTACTTTTTTACAGCTTCTATATGCAGTCATAAGCACCTTTGCATCTAAAAAATAAAATCTTTTCTTATGAGAGTGCATAATGCTACCAAGTCTGAAAGAGATGCAGACTGAAAAAAGACACTGAGAAGACACAAAGTGTCCCTGTATGTGAGGAGTGCAAGGAGGTATTGCATCACAGCAATTAGGTTTTTGTAGGGTCTGCGTACTACAGAAGTCTTGAAAATGTTGGTGAGCTTCAAACAAGTTACACATTAAATCTCACCTGCACAAAAACTGCCCGTTTCTTTAAAGTGCAGTTGATCACTCCTATTGTGTCAGTGTTCTCTATGATAGTACCTAAAAGAGGAGTGCAAGCACAGTTGCACATCAGAGATGTTCATCACTGACAAATGCTTCTGCCTTCAACAGAATAAGCTTGCACAGTGATGGTTGTAAATTGGGAACTAGGTAGTTCTTACATCTCCATTTCAGAACCAGAGTATGTGTGGCTGATGTGAGCACCTAATGGACAATGGTTAATAGCCCAGTACAGACATACTTACTATGGCATTTAGACCAGCACTCCTGCTTCTTGGAAGAAACAACTTTATATACATGATACAGAAATAAATCTGGCTGTTACTATTGCTGTTCTATTACCCTGGGCTGTATGAGGACAGTAAGTCTCAGTACTGGCTTAATCTCTTGTTTTCTGGAAAGCAAATAGAAAGCATTTCATTATAAGTCCATACAACTAGAACATAAAATGGTTTAACAAGAAGGGAAACAGAGTATACCTCAACAAAACCAGTCATCAAGGTGTCTGAGGCCATATATGGCTCATTTGCTGCCTGCTGTAAGAGTATGTAAAAATACATAGCTTGGTAGACTGGGCAATTTCTGCAGCAGGCTTTGCTACGTAAGTCTTAAGATGCATCTCCGCCAAGACTCCTGACACTGGGATCTATCCACCCTTCAAAATTGTTTTTGAAGTAACTTCTGTTGGATACAAGGTATTCCAATAACGATTTCTTTTTTTTTTTTAAAGCAATAACCAGACAGTGCAGAGTAGGTGCACAAAGTGACAGTGGCAACTCTAGTATTGATAACAGGGGAAATGCTGATTGAAGTATCTAAGCTCAAATGTATAAAGAACAGGAATAAGATGTAAAACGAAGGAGTCCATGGGGTAGGAGGAATCACTGCCGTACTTCCAAGTTCTCAGAACATTTCAATGGGAGTGAATGTTAAAAATGTTGGTTCTGGGAAATTTCTTCTTTTGCATTAAACATCTAGTAGCAACATAAAGTCAGTAATAACAAATGAACATGCTTTGTTGAAAAATAGCAACTGGCAATCTCTCCAGACTCCATAGAGCGCTGGATGGGGATATCCAGGGGCTTACGGCGTTCGCCCCCGGGCTGCTTCCTGCACACGGGCACCGACAGCAGAGGTGTCCAAAGGGCAGAGCCCCGACAGCAAACGCCGTCCTCGCCGCCTGACACGGCGAGTGGCTCTGAGAGGAGGCGCTGTCAGGAACGAGTCGGCCACTCGCTTGTTCCTTCCACAGGAGAACGGCTCAAGTTCTCCAGGGGGACAGCAGGCACCCCGAGGCCCGCTCCGAGCCCGCTCCGAGCCCGCCGCTCCCGCGGCCCGGGCGGGGCTGCGGCCACTCCCGCTGCGGCGGCCCCGCGTGACCCGCTGTGGCGGCCCCGCCGCACCGAGNNNNCCCCGCCGCACTGAGACGTGCGGGACGTGACTGGGCGAGGGGCGGGCACTGCCCGCCAGGGCCGGGCGGGGCCGGGCCGGGCCTCTCCCCGCGCGAGGGAGAACGGCTTTGAGGGGCCGTCCTCCCGTGCCCGGCCCAGCGAGTCAGCCTGTAAGAGAGAGATTCTATTCCACCTGCCCTAAGGCACATACCAGCTTTGCTATGAGGAGCAGTTTTAAGTTCTACTGTGATGAAAGAGCAAGAGCAAGACTTGATGATGTGAGGGAACCTGGCCTACTTCCCAGCATTTCATAAAAATAAGCCTATGGGGAAACAAACAGTATCATCCATTTACTCTTTCTTTACGTCATGTCTATTACCACATTTGGCTAAAAATAACCATACACCAGCATCCCAGATCTTCGATCCACATTTGCACGCATATATATCAAAAAGAAACCTCTCTTATGAGGAAAGACTGAGAGAATTGGGATTATTCAGTCTGGAGAACTGGATGCTCTGGGGTAACCTTACTGCAGCCTTCCAGTGCCTGAAGGGGCTACAAGAAGGCTAGAGAGGAACTTGTTACAAGGGCAGATAGTGAGAGGACAACAGGGAATGGCTTTCAAACCAACAGATGGTAGGTTTAGGTTAGATATTACAAAGAAATTCTTCCCTGTGAGGGTGGGCAGGCCCTGGCTGCCCTATCCCTGGAAGTGTCCAAGGCCAGGTTGGACGGGGCTTGGAGCAGCCTGGTGTAGTGGAAGTTGTCCCATGGCAGAGGCTTGGAACAAGATAAATTTTAAGGTCCTTTTCAACCCAAACAACTCCATGATTCCACCATCAATATTATTCATCTAGTTTTGTCTATCAGTGGTTCATGTTAACACACCAAAATTAAAAGACTATTAACCAGAACTAAATGAACCCTGTCTCTGTAAACACAGCAGAAGATGCGCCTCATCCCATTGTTGTGTGCCTAACTAAGCTACACGGTATTCACCTTCTTAAGAACTAATAAGGAAGTAGTGCAGAGGATCCTGTGTCAGATACACAAAGAAGGGGTAGTGCTTTCAGAAGAGATGGGCTTGTGGTTGATTTGCACAGGTAAAATTTTTATTTCTGATTTCGTTTCAGTGCTGGGATGCTGTCAAAGTCTGCCAAGACAGGAGGCTATTGAATAACTATTGTAGCAGCTTACTTTGCTTTCTGCTTTTGCTAACTCAGCCCTGTTTAGAGGCAAAGGGTTACATTTAACTGGCTGCAGCTCAGTTTCATATCTCCACAACAGACATTATAGTATTGTCAGTATTTATGCTAGATTCCTTCTATGGTGAATGGGTTCTTGCTTTGGTAACGTGAAAAACAACAGGAGCAAATGTAGTTAAATCTGTGAGGTTTCATCTTCCTACTGCTATGGAAACTAGTATAAGCTCAGTTAGGAGGAAATACTAGGTGATTATAGGTAGCATTGTGGGTGGTGGTTTTGGTGTGATGTCTATAAATGGGGAGCATTAGTATTATAAAAAGGAGCAGCTAGAAATGGCAAGAATCTATTATTTGTGTTTAGCCAATACTCTTATGGGCCACACAACAGTACTTCATGGGATGAGTAGAAAGGACATTTGTGAGTATGTAGGCTGACCTATATAGCTTGAGAACTTCCCATTCTCAATAAGAATTAATTTCCTCTAACTATGGCAGAAATCTACCCAGCCTTGAATTCCTATGATACAAATAAAAAATGGTTATAAAAACAAAACATGAACTTCCAGGTTGGGAACCCAGTTCAGGCTGGAATTCAGTCTGGAACTCCACCAGGTTGAGAACTGTGTAATTACAAAATAAGGAAGATGATCTAAGTTGAGCAATGTAGAGATCCTCCTTCAGTTTCTTATCTGTGAAGAAAATACTGATTCTCTCTTAACAGGGTGTTGGGAGTATGAACACGTTGAAAAGTATATGCAGCTTAATACTGTGTTAATAGGAAGTAACAAATTTCCCATATTAGCCCAACAGTATTAAAATCTAAGCAGACTAAACAAATTATGTATGTTATCCTTTGTAGACTAACCAAGTGTCCTGAAATTTTGCAGGAAATTACTCCTGCAAAAATATTTTAATATTCTCCACCCTTGTGACAACCCTCTACCTACAGAACAACTACCCTCTGCACTGACATCACTGACATCCGCCTATTGAGCATGACTTTAAGTCTTTCCTGATTCTCTAAACACTAATGCATATATCTTTAAATCAAATTTTATTTATTACAACTCAGGTACTTCCTTGAAGCCATTTTGATGGGCCACTGGTATAACACACTAGTGCGTTTCTTGTGGCTTAGCTGCTTAAATATCAGCCAGTTGAATTACACATTCATTCCAAAGGCTACTGCAAACTTCTGTTCCTTACAGAATCATTACATATATATATATTTGCCAATGCCTACCCTGACTTCCTCTCCTCCCCACAAAGCCCCACAAGGACTTCCACTCTCCCATTTTGGCCTCCACTGTTTTATCAGATACTGTTTTCCAGATCCACTGCCTTTCTTAAGGGTTTGCCAGCTTTCACCATTCTTTCCTTGCTCTTACAAAACTCCTTGGATAATTTTGTGCTGTCTGTAGCTGTAAGTGATGTTCCATACCAACACTTAACTGTTTATCATTCTCCAGACCGCATTTAGCCTCAAAGTGTCTTAAGTGTTCACTGCTACAGCAGTGAGTAATATTCGTGACAATTTATTAGCAGACTGCAATGACACAGTAAATTCACACTGCAAATTTATGTGTAGCAAATAGTACTAACTAGTCTAGATTCTATGATCTGGGTAAAGTGCTCTACAGGGAAAGTGCCTATTTATTTGTTTGTTTATATCACAAAAAAAGTTAGAATCCTCTTTACATTATTTGGGAAAACAAATATACTAGTGCTAGAACAATAGCATTATCAACCTTCATGGTTATTGTATCTATATCAATTGTGTCTGTATCTATGTCCAGTTTCTGAGGCAGTGGATTTATTTTTCTAAAGCCTACAGGTGTTTTTACACCATTACCATAAGTGCATTAATGTCAGCATCACAGCAGCACCTTAAGATCAGAGAACATATGCCCTTTCCATGTTCATAGAAAAGTGACAAACATGCCTTCAGTTTTATTGTAATTATCTGTCTGTTTTCCACATGCATTCAAAAATATAAGTTGCAGAACCCTAACTTCAGCTGAATAATTAATTTCAGCCCTGCAGCTATGGTGGCTTTGAAATGTCTTGAAGTTTTAGAAAAACAGAAATTCTTGCCAATTGTTTATAGTGGAGAAATGTCCTTGGATTGTCTAAGAGAAACCCAAAAAATGACAGAGCTAGATAAATACTTATTAAGGATCTAGTCCTGTCACCAGCTGGACATATGTGCTTATTTTTGCAGAATACCATGGAACTGCCCTGATATACAAAGTGCTGCTATGCACATGCACTGTATCTCAAGCCATGTAGCTGAATATAGTGAGAAAACATCATCTGGCTCAGAGGTGCAATTTTACACAATCACTTTGGACAGTGCAGCTGCATATTAGGGTGTCATACACTGAGATATGTGAATTTCCACTTCAGTCACAATTTAAAACGTCACCTTAATATTTTTGTAATGTGTGTTGTGTTATACTTCGGACTGAACAACAGGTGCACTGTACTAATAGATTCTGGTTTACATTTTAAAACGGCTGACTGCCACACCGCTTCCTCTGAAAGAACCATTGCAAAACCATACATCACTTTACTCTGTGATATCCTCAACTAAACGGGTTTCCAATTGCTTCACCAAAGTGCACAAATCCGCTGCCCAAGAGGAGCACATTTCCTCAGCCAGCGCTAACGGTCTGCGCCTGTGAGGAAGCTGTATTGCTGCAATTCAACACCGCCTTTGTCCACTTCTTCTTCACGAAACCACTTCGAAGAAGGCAAGCCACAAACCCTTCCCGGTGGATTGCGGGCAGCGGCAAATACGGGCTTCTTTGCCGAGATGGAAGGGGCTGCGGCGGCCGCCGCGCGGGGGAGGAGCGGGGTCGGCCGAACAATGGTGGCGGTCGTGGCGCCGCCACCGGCCACGACCACGGCCGTCCGAGCGGCGCTCCGGGGCGAGCACGTAGCGCGATGCTTGCGAAGCCCAGGGAGGCGCCCCACCGTTCTCAGAAAGCTCGCTGAAACCCAGTACCGGAGTTCATGCCCGGGGCTGCCACCGTGTCTGACGGATCCGGGCGGTCACCGCTGTGACAAAGAACTCCGAAATTCACCCCCCGGGGCTCGACAGTGAAACAGGAGGTGAGGAGCAGCGAAGGGACCGCGGAGGCGAGACTTTCGCGGGGTCCCTCCTCGCCCGGTAACGGTCTGAAGCCAGGGATGACGGGTACAAAGCCCGAGCTCGCGGGTGTCTCCCGAGCCACCGGTGTGGCACCGTACGTGCGCTGGGGCAGGCGGCACCGCGAGCCGGGGCGAGACCCACCCCGGCCGTCCAAGGGGGATCTGGGAGGCAACGCTCTCCCGTCACGGGCACAGCGGGGCTTTGTGGGCACGGCGGGGCTTTGTGGGCACGGCGGGGCTTTGCCGCCAGCACTGCTCAGCGCCCGGACAGCGCTCTCAGGCCGATGGCGGTGAGGACGATGGGCGACCGTACAGCAACGCGGGTTTCCTGAGGAAGAGATGCGCTCCGGCCCCATGCGCGGGGAGAAACGCTGCCGGCGGGACGACGCCCCGACGTCCTTCGTGAGGTGGCGCCAAGGGGGGGCGAGGACGGTCGGCGTGGTGCCCACCGGCGCGCAGCGCAGCCTCCGGGCGAAGAATTAACGGGCACCTTCCGCGCCGCGCTCGCCCAAAGCTTAGGAGGCGCTCGGGCGCATCCGCCGGCCCGGACAGCCCCACGCGGAGATGCTCCTTCGTTAAGCCCGGCGCTTCGGAGCCCGCTCGCGCGGCCTCGGACCCCCGCTCCCCGCGCGCCCCACGGCGTTCAGCCCCGTGCGCCAGGCAAGCGCCCCGCAACATCACGCACGACACTCCGCCTCAGTACCTGAGTCACGTCCCGCAGCTCCGCGCGAGGATGCCCGTGCGTCCGCACCGATCCGCCCCAGCCCGTCTGCAGCCGCCGGCTGCGGAGCTCCGGCGCGGCGGGTCTGCGGCTCTCGCCCCTCCCCTGCCACAGCCCTGGGTCCTACTGCCGCCGTGACTCACTCCCTGCGCTACGGGTTCTCCCGCGCAGGGCAGCCGCGTGCTGCGTAGCCCCGGCGCTCGCGGGGCGCCGGCTGTGCTTTGGTCTTCAGTGTATGAACGGACTTCTGCAGCTGAGGTTTGTTCTGTGCTGCCATTTCTGTTTTCCAGGGAGTGATAGCAATGTCTTCATTTTCTCACATGAGAATGACTCTTAGGATGTTCCTTGCTTTGTTGTTTTCTTCTCAGGCATTTTGAGAGTGATATTGTGCATTCTGTGGATAACTTACAGGCTTCCTTCCTCATCCTCTACCAGGGGAGTACTCCCTGCAAATATGCTTGTTTGAGACATCTCCTTTTACATTGAGACAGACTGCACTGATCTGTTGTTACTCTACTGCTATTCATACAAATGTTGGATTATAAAACCAAGTGTGTGTTCATACTGCTATTTGGCATCTGTGAAAGTTGTGGTGCACTTCTCAAGTGCACCACAGAAAGTATAACTCCTTGGGGTACCTGGTGCTGGGAAATTCCAGAGTAGGTGCTCCACTCCTTTATGTGCTTACAGCACGCAATCCAGTGGGTAGGACAGCAATTGTCCCCCTGTGCTGGGCACCAGTGAGGCTGCACCTTGAATCATGTGTTCAGTTTTTGGCCCCTCATGGCAAGACAGACATTGAGAGACTGGAGCGTGTTCAGAGAAGCAAAGGGAGCTGGGGAAGGGTCTGGATCACCAGAAGCAGCTGAGGGAGCTGGGGTGGCTGAGCCTGGAGAAAAGGAGGCTCAGGAGGGACCTTCTCGCTCTCTACAACTCCCTGATAGGAGGGAGGAGCCAGGTGGGAGTCGGACTCTGCTCCAGAGAACAAGGCATGGGACAAGAGGAAACGGCCTTGAGTTGTGCCAGAGTAGATTTAGACTGGATATTGGGAAAAAATTCTTCTCCAAAAGGGTTCTCAAGCATTGGTAAGGGCTGCCCAGGGCAGTGGTGGAGTCACCATCTCTGGAGGTTAGCAGTTGGACCTAATGATCTTTTAGGTCTTTTCCAACGTAAATGATTCTATGATTCATATCACCAGTGTGGAGATACACAGGGGTAAGGTTCTAACTAGAAGAGAACGGGTAGAATACAGTACTGTCTTTTGAAAACTGTGGTATTGCACAGATTAGTAGCTTCCAATATTTTAGAACCTGAGATCATGTAATACTGAAGGAGGACCTGAAACTCTTCTTACAACTTAGAAGCTTTTTCTTTTCCCTGCACATTATGTTTGCCTTGGCTTTTGGTTCAGTTTTGCTGAACTGTAGCATCCATTTGTCTGTGTGTAGAGATTCATTGCAGTAATGTGTGAAGATGAACAAGGCCATGTGGTTTATTTTGGGTAGATAGATAGCAAACAGCCAGAAAGACCTATGTTGCTAATCTTAAAGATCAGTAAAACCAGTTTTTTATTGCCTACCAAATGCAAGGTTTCCTTGCATTTCTATCTATGAAACCAGGACATTTTCTGCATTTATTTTGGGTGTATTCAGGTTTCTACATTGATCCTCACATTCACATTGTGTAGACTGTAATCTTTTTGACTCATCATTAAAGTTTGCCCATTTTGGGCACTATTGAATCACTGGAAGCCATTAGTTACTCATTTGGGGAACTGACATGCATTTAACTACGTGACTAGGGACTATTTGAATGTACACTGGAGAAGATGACAAGTAATTTGAAAGGGGAGTAGGGGTGAGGAAGGTTTGCAAAAGGTAATGTGATTGATAAGTTAGGCAATGCTGAGGTAAGAGGTAAGGAAAAGGAGCGTGCCAGCAGTCAGAGTGGTAAATGGATTTAGACATTTGCCTACTATGTTTTGGCTCTCATATGTGCTCTGAGAGGCCCACTGCAGAAGGTAATTATGCAGGGGCTTGCGCTGTAATTTTTGTGTGCTCAGGTTTGGAAAATGATTTGAAGCCAGTTTTTCACTATTGTATTTTAAACCAGAGGTGATTCATATAAATAAATTAACTAAATTCCTTTTATAATTATAGTGTTCTGAAATTATAGGTAGCTAAATGAAACTTGTTTTGTTTCAAAAGTCAGATTGTTGGTTCTGATTCTAATTTTCAGTAACGGTTACTGGTGGAATTAAACCCCTCCTTTTTATAAATGGCATGGGTCTAGGACACACAGTTCTCTTCTGATGACATAAGGAAAGATACACGAGAACTACTTATATTTTAAGTAAAATATATATAAGATATATAAGAACTACTTGGATAATACTCTGTCTTCTTTAAATTAGCATACTTTAAATATAACGTGGATGCAACATTCAGGTTTCTGAAAAGCCTCTCCTCAGGCAAATCTTTATATATAATCTAGAAAAACAGGAAAGTGAGAGAGCATTACAGGAAGTTTGCATCATGACTTCCAGAGAAGCAAGTCATCTAGGTGACTAAGGGAAAATCATGCTTTAGGTCCAGTTCATGTTTTACATCTTTGCCTGTCTCACGTAGACAGTATAATGTGGTTTCATTGATGGATACATTTTTTAATAATTAAATGCCTTGGTATAAGAACATATTTATCTGTGCTGCTTGACCTCATGTTGCAGTTGGCCTCAGCATGTTTTGCAAGCTTTTTAAAGTTTTTCACATGATACAGAGGGAGTTCAGAGAGGATGGGAAGTTTGTTCCCATCCCTAAGAACTGTATTTGAAAGGGGCCAAGGATTTCCTTTCTGATCTGCACCATGGAGAAATTGCTTAATACTAAACACTGATAAATAAAATGTATGGGAAGACAAATGAACAGGAGACTGAGATATGAGAGTATGGAACAAATTAGCTGTGTTTTGGGAGAAGAGTGTGTTACTAAAAGAGACTGGGGCTGCAGAGGAACGTGTCCGTGCTCACACGATGCAGAGGAGGAGCTGCTGTGCGAGAGTAGCCAGGATGGAACGGGGAGAGCGTGAGAAGGAGAAGATGCTACCGGGTGCCTGGAAGGGAATGCAGTGCGGGGAGCCGAGAAGCGCCGGCTGGTTCACCGGGAAGGGAGGCAGAGGGGAACCGGCGATACCTCCCGGCGCCGGGGCCGAGGCGGGCGCGGTGCGGGGATCGACCGGAGCGTGGTGGTGGGCGGGCCCCACGGCCACGGGGCGCGTCCCTCGGCTTGGCCCTGCCCCTCGGCTTGGCCCTGCCCCTCGGCTTGGCCCTGCCCCTCGGCTCGGCTCGGCCCTGCCCCTCGGCTCGGCCCTGCCCCTCGGCTCGGCTCGGCCCTGCCTTTCGGCTCGGCCCTGCGCTGCCCCTCGGCTCGGCGCGGCCCTGACCCTCGCGGCTGGCTCTGCGGGCGCAGGACGGGCAGGTGGGTGTCGGGGACAGCCGGGCCCGCTGCGTGGGAAGGCAGTGCGGCCGCGCAGCAGCCCCGCGTGCCGCAGGGTGGCCTGCGGAACTCCCAACGCGTCGCTCGTGGGTCTTGCGGCCTTTTCTCTGCCTGGGCGCCCACTGTCTTTCTGCACCCTTCCTGCCACGTGCCCTCCGTGTGCTGTCCCCGAGTCCCAAGCGTTATCTTGTGCTCCTCTCTCCTGCCTTCCTCGAAGGGACTTGACCTCAGCACTCTGCCTGCCATCTGCTCTTCTGCCTCAGAACATCTGCCCCTCTGGGCCTTCCATGGGGCCTTCCTTCTGGGATCTGTTTCCTGCCTGCGGGCTGTTCTGTTGGCAGTGTTTTCTTTGGCCTCAATTCCCTTTCTGCCCCTCAGGTGTACAAACCTCTAGTCCTGGAGAGCACTTGATCCCTGCCTTGCCAAGTAGTATTCCCTTCTTCCACCTGTGTGGCCGTCCCTTCCTGTTATCCCTGGAGATGTTTGCTCTAGGAACTCAGTACCGCTGGTCTTCAGGGTGTGTTGCTCTCTATTTACATTCCTTCGTCCCTCTCTAGAATATGTAACCATTTCTCGGTCCTAGAAGCAATTGTTTCTTCCCACTACACCTTGCAGTCCCTTATGCCTCCTAGTCTTCTGTCTGCCCTGCATACTGGCAGAGCCTGGCACCATACCCTGTGCACGGTGCGCACCCGGTAGCCTACGACACAGCCGACCATGTCCTATACTGCTACCAGGTTTCTCTTGGTTGTTGTTGGGCCTTTATGCTATCCCCCAGCTTCTACTGTATTTTATTTATTCTGTTCAGGTCATCTAATGCATGGTGTATATTTGCTGTTTCATACGTCTGACCTTACTTGTAAGGTAAACAGCAAACCAGCCTCCAGGAGTGAAGAAAGAGACAGCACCCAAGTTATGTTTCAGATATGCCAACCACATTAAATTGTGGATGATTTACAGCCAAGGGGGGTTTTTTTGTGTGTGTTGGGAGGAGTGGGTTGGTTTGGTTTGGGTTTTTTTTGTAGGGTTTCTGTTTGATTGTTTGTTTGGGGGGAGTTTGGGGTGGGGTTTTTTGTTTTTTTTTGTAAAAGAAGCTGATGAAAGTCCCGTTAGCCCCTCATGTGAGGATGCAGAAGTACTTATCAATATCCTCTTTCTGTATATGCTGAAGTAGGTGGTTAGATTGCACTGGGTGATTTTGCTGGTTAGGTTGTAGGGGTAAGCTGTTCTTCTAGTAGTATGTTCTCTCTTAAAAGTGTAGTGTTTCCTGAGTCTTTTTTGATATCACCATACTTTGATTTACTCTTCTTTTTATGACTGCAAGACACCCAGGCAATTGGCATAATTTATATTTAATAATGGTCTCTATTATTATGGTCTCTATTGAAACCAATGTGTAATTATAAATATTGCTACTCTGAAAGGCAAAATGCTCTCTTCTCCCCCATTAAGTTGCATTTCTAAGAAACACAGTTCTCTGTGATGAAAATCAATATTTTAAAATCACAAGAAGGTTCATTAATTTATATTTTTTATAAGGAATTAATGATTCCTGTGTTATGTGGAACCCAAACTTGCCTCAGGATACCACTTTCAATTTATTAGTCATTCGAGATATGGAGATTGAGAAGAAGGTTGTTTTTACAGGAAACTGTGTGGTGCTTTTTAATTTTAAGATTAAATTGTAGAGAAAGATTGTAAAAGAAGTATTGTTTTTCTTAACCACCTCTTTCCAGGAAAAATTGTGACTTCAGTTGGATAATTTCAAGGAATTAATAGGCTGGAGCTGTGGTCTTGTTTTTCATTTCTTGCACAAAAGTCGTGTCTAATAATGTATTGTTAATTTTAGCTAACGAAGGATACATCACGTTTTCAAAGCACTTGTAAAAGTATTTTGGTACCTTAGGGGGTATAAACTGAGCATAGTTTCTTTAAGTGCCTTGAGTCCAGAAAGCTGATAGGCAATTTTTATCTTTAGTGTCTTTATGGTTGCAGTGGAGAGAGGAATAGATTTAATTAATCTTTTTAACTGTGGTAGCCATCAGATGCATTTGGAGCAACTGTAGCTGAAAGGATGATACAGAAAGAACAAATCTTTCATAGTGTTGCATATTATAGTCAGAGAGGCAGTACTGTTCATGAATATTCACAACAGTGACTTTTAAAGAGAACACCTCTTTCGCCTTAGCCAAAGGAAGAAGATATCACACTATTTGTATATGGTAGCATGATTTGAACACTGCCATCAAGAAGCAGAACATGAAGAGAAAATGTAATTTTATTTTAATTGTCTTGGGGATAAAGGTGAAATCTAGGCCAACAGAATTGAAAGACCACCAGTTCATTGTGTCCTTTAGCAGGGTTTGTTGCTCAGTGTACCTGGGAAGAGCAAGCTTGATTTTTTTTTTTTAATACTTCTTGCCTCCAATGATCAGAGACTCATTTTTTGATCCTAGAGAATTAGAATTGTGTAGTTTGTTTGTGAAGAAAAGTGTTATTTAAGTTGTGGCATCCTTTAGCATAGAGATATTGCATCGTATTTGCTGATCTGAAAATCTCTCTTTCATTTAAAGAGATTAAAGAGCCATTATTTGAAAGGCATGCTTGTCCGATTTGTTCTGTGCATCCCTGTGCTTATCCAGAAGGGATTATCTGTAACCACTGACACAGAATACTACTGCACAGTGAGAGAAGCTATATTGACCCCAGAGATTTCCCCAGATCTCTGGAGAGATCTGAGCAGAAATTACCTGCTTGGGTTTTTTTCCGACCAACCATAGTGCTTAGAAATAATATGGGTTTTTTCTTCTACAGAATTTATTATTAGATATGAGACAAATATGCATAATAAATGATAGAAGGAGATGGAAGTGAAGCAAATAAAGGGTTTCGCCAGTAAAAGCACAGGCTCTCTGTTATTTTCTTTGTATTATTAAAACTAAGAGAAGACAAATGAGACACAGCAGTTAATACTGCTGCTAAAAGAGAAGTCTGCACTGTGACTTGACTCATCATAAATGTCTTGATGAAGGGGTATATAAGTGCAGTTTGTGGGGTGAGGGAATAAAAACTTCTTGCATTCTGTCTGCACATCATTCTTTTTTAATGTAACTACTGTCTTCAGATGTGACAGTATCTTTGGGGTAGCTGCTGTAAAGTGCTGTAAACTGTTTTGGGTCAAACTACACTTATAATGTAGAAATGGCTGTTTAAGTTTTAAGTAACTTTTTTTTAGTTGTAGTGAGTGATCTGGGCAAGACTTTGGAATTTGTCAAATGATTGATTTTACTATGGTTCTGGAGTATATGCAAATTCATTCAGTCAGTTCAGAAATTTGACGTGAAGCATATCCTTTGGAATGGAAAGAGGAGTTTGAGTCTCTTACACCCAGCATTGCCTCTTTGCCAGGATGAGCTGGCTACTGATCACTGAGCAATACAGCAATTATTCTTCTGGTCTGCCTTGCCCTAAAGAGTTTTGAGATAAACAAAAGAAGTGTAAAAGTGCCTGTCTAGACTGCACTGAGACAGCAGTTCTTGTAGACTGTATTTGTATGCATAAGGGTTGGCTACAGGATTCAGATTAATTCAGGCCAAGTGTAAATTTAAAAGAAAAATCTAGCAGAATATGAAAGCAAATATCCATGTAGATGCCTGTGACTCTCCAGTTCTAGTTCACAGTTCTATGTAGTTACATGAACAGTCTTCTCTAACGGAATGCAGGAGTCATTCAGCCACATAAAATAACTGTAATATAGAGTTGAAAGTAACCAGAAGGTTGTAGAACAGCACATTATCAATAAACCTGTTAAGTCTTGCAGGGATGAATACAGAGCTTGAAAAGCTTCAGCGTATCATTAGAGAACTTACTGGTCATGTAAATGTCAGTAGCAATATCAACTCTTCAAATTTGTGTGAAATCCTGGCCTTACTGGTATTCTTCCACTGTATCTCAGAGAAACTTTTTTGTTGATAGCGAATAAAAGTACTGGGGGAGGATAGGAAGAGATACAGAGCTGTATCTAAATGTATCTCAAAGATCAGATTTCTACTGCCAGCTTTTGATTTGCAATTTCTTCTTATGTAACAAAAATTTTTGGATGGAGGAGGAACTCTGTTATGCTTAAGTGGAGGTCTTGCACTACTTCTCAGCAGATCCTCTGTATTTTGTATGCAACTAACTTTTGAAGCATTGTTTTGGGAAATCACATACTGTTATAATTGTTTTCATCTGACTTATGAGAAAAAGATGTTCTGGTGACTGTTTCTTTAGGAAATTTACCATCTTGTCTTTATAGTTATGTGTTACTTTTCAAAATGTTTTACATATAGGTGCCTCATTAGGTCACCAGAGATGTTTTTTAATGTAAATTTGGTTTGTTTTTTTTTATAGCTCTAGGAATAGTCACATAAATCATCAGCGTAAGGAGTATGTGAACCCAACACTTCACAAGGATCAAAAAAGTGAAGAACTGGAAGGAGACGCTGATGTCAGAAAGATATAGGAATGGTGGAGGAACAATGTTGTGTTGCTACAGTGCCATCTAGCAATTCTTTTTTCATTTTTTTTTTTTTTTAATTAGCGTGTTCTGGTTTAACATTGCTTTAGTTGTATAAGCTTTTATTTTTTGCTTATTGTTTTGCTCCTCTAAAAATTGTTTGTATTTATAATTACAGTCTGGAAAATTATGCCCTGCTTGTGTAGCAGCTGTTGCTTTGCTTGTCTGACAGATGTCCCGTCCCTTGTAAGGAACTGCTAAGAATGTGGTGAGTAATCTGAGGTGGTGTAAGATTATTTTATGTACTTAGCCCACTGTTAAAGTAATTAACCTGAAACTGCAGGAAAGGTCACTATCTAGGAAGCAGAGGTAGACTTAGGCAAGATGGGTTAATTTACATTGTTTATTATACTCCTACTTACAAGGCACTTTTTCCCACCACCTGCCTTTGATATTCCCGCCATTTCACCTTAAAAAGATCATTTTACTAACAGTGAAATTTGACCTTCAACTATGATACCCTAGGGCAGCATTGTACCATTTCTCTATATATTGCAAACTTTAAAGAGCAACAAAACCTTTCTTCTTTGTTTTTATATAAAAATGTATTTGATCTTGAGAATGCTTTTATGTATTTACATATGGATACATTTAATCATTAGAATTAGAATGGTTAGTTTGTGGCCCGTTGACCAAAGCAATATAAGTGGTGTTGGTGAGCAGTTGTGTCTTGCACCCAATGCCTGCCGATTGACATCTCGCTGCCCTCAGTCTTGCTACAATAACCCATCTCCTGCAGGACTCTCTTGCCTGTTGGCTCCCCAAAGACAGTTTATGAACTTACCCAAAGAAGGATGAGCACTGCTCACTGGAACAATATTTGATAGCTGGGTTTGTTTGGAGGGTATTGTTGTGCATGGTGTGGTTGAACTGTAGTGACAGAGCCGATTAGCTGCTGTCTGCAAGCACAAGGGTACAGCATTTCATACACACGATTTCTCTTACCCCACTGGAGGAGGAAAAAAGTTCTCTTCGTTGTTTTTGGCATATAACTAAAGCAGCACATCTTCCGTGCTTGCCACTGGATCTCCTTGCAGTCATTCCTTTTAATCTAACATGTGATGTTGCGCCAATTAGCCAAAATCCCCTGTGATCTCATCCTCTTGTTTTCAAGGTTCAGTTGTGATTTATCAATCGAACTTGTCAGTATCTCTCCATAGCTTTTCAGTTTAGCCACCTGAATGGCAGCTCACTGCAACAGTTTAATTTTCTGGAAAGTCCATGGCTTCTTTATGAAGAGTTTTTGATACAGTTACAAATCATACGTGTTGTGAAGCATGAGTGTCACACTTCCTCAGTGGTATCTTTACTGGTGTCTTCAGTTTCCATGTGTCAGAATAACTTGCAGTGTTACTTTGAAGGAATTTCACAGCAGAAAGACCATTCTGTAGTACTGCTCTTACTTGGAATTGAAATGTAAAGTCCTCTAACAACAGATTTTTGTTTTCCCAAGTATGACAAACAATATTCTTTTCCTTTAAATTAAAACTCAACAACTCCATGGAGAACAGGGTGGGGAGGGAGGGAAGAAATCTTTCCCAAAGCTTCCTGTCTCCCAGCAGCCCCCTTGTCACTTTGTCACCAGAGCAGAAAACACAGTACTGTTTTTTCTGACAACTTTTCAGTAAGGCTTTAGTTTCTTAGCTCTTTAGTAGTTCTGCAAGCGTACACTTTAAAAGTCTCTTGACTGCAGCCTAAGCTTTTCCTTCTAATTGTAGTGAATTGGTTTGCCTAACTTAAACAAAAAGCTTAGACTAGTGAATACAAGTCTCTATAATGTACCTTTAAATTTTTTTCATGTGATTTGGTAATGATCACTTTTTGTACTGTTTCTATTGTCATTCTGCAAAAACAGAGGGAAACAGTTACATGTTTATCATCACTATTTGCATGTTTATATGTCTGTGTTCATAAGAAGATTGATGTCTTAACTGCTTGTAGTAGATTTTACATAATAAGCATTATCCCTTTATTTGTGTGCTTATAATGTAAATTTAACTTCTGTTAAGATTTTTTTATTGTATATGTAAAATTTTACTTTAAATTGTGGAAAAAACCCCCTGAACTAATTTAATTTGGTTCCTTTTTGTATAGCTCAAGACTGTTCTGCCCCGTTTGCTGAGTCAAGTGTCTGGTTTAAAAAAATAAAGAAATGGAAAATACCCACAACTTTTAGCACTGGAGAGATATAGCACTTTTCTGCACCTCTGAGAGTTAAAATATAGTTCTGTTATTTCTGTGATGCCTAGTCTTTGACATATTACAGATACTCAGATGACGTTAAAGGAATTGAACTTTCATGTCTGTAAGATGGTGGGGTTTTTCATAAAATAAGTTTCTTTTTTTCTCTCCTCTCTCCCTGATGCTTATGGAATCTGATCCTATTTTGCAAAAGACATTGTTTGGCTGATGTGTTTCTTTCAATTCCCCTTTGCTGTTCCTACCACATTAGGTGACCTGCCATATGCCAGATGATAGATTTTATTCAGCACATTCTGATTTTTATTAGAGTGGAGAAAGATTATGCAACACTTAAACTCAAAGAGTGTTTGAAAGGTCTGAGACAACCCAGTGGTTACATCAGTGTCATTGTGTTAGTGTTACCTATCTGTTGCTCCTCTTGGAGGAATTGCCAGCTGAATTTGATGCAGAAATTAAAAAGGGAGAATAAGAGTTTCACAAACAGAGAATTAAAATGGGTTACTTAGTTCTATCCCATGAAGTTAAGGTAACTTATTTTTAAGTTGTTATCCTTTACTCACAGAACGAATGAGTTTATTATAATCTCAGGTCATTCCTGTGTGAAATGCATGAAAAAGTGACTGTTGTTTTTGCTGTTTTCCTCCACCCATGTGCTGAACTGTTTCCAGGAGAGCAAGAACTAGCGATATTTGTGGTGTGCATTTGCAGTGACTGGGTTTTCTCCTGTGTAACCAAAAGCTGTATATAGGTCCTTGAAAGACTTCTCTCATCTTTCCAAGGCTGGTAATGAGGACTTCACTCTTCCAAAATCTGTATTGTCTGCATGTGCAGTCTTCACTAATCATCATTCAGCATTACTTGGAGGGTTCTCTGATGCCTGTGTCCACTTACTTCAGTGGTGTTGGAACTGATGGCTTAATAACTGGACAAACTTTGTTTTTTCCACTTCTAGAGTGTGTGGCTAGTTTTGATGTCTCACATTTCACACACTTGATTTGAAGTCTAGTTGTATTCAATCGCAATCTTATGCTTTCTCAAGCGGCTACAGACAGGTAGTGACAGAAAATAACTTGATGAATACCAGAGTATTATTGGGGGGTTTATCATTTATGTTTTACTTATCACTGGTTCAAACTTAAGCCTTATTCATAGTTCAATTTCTGTTTCTTCTGTTTTGCTTTAATCCTTTATATCCAAGATTTAGGATGTATTTTGAAAATTTATGTGCAGGTCAATTTCAGAGGGAAAAAGCATGATACTATTGTTTGAATGTCTTCTTTTTTCTTGAATATTTTACTTTTCTTTTTACTATTAGATTTGAGTTTTCTATTGGCGCTATTTGCTGGTCTTCTGTCTTACTTTAAGCCTGGCCTCTATTTTGTATGAGTGCATGCTCAGGAAATTTTTCTGTAAATGAAAACTGAATATTCATATTTTTCTCCATGGATTCCTAAAGTCTCTTATTTGGGCCACCTGATCATAGCAATTTTAATTCTTAGTTCTTTTGTATCTCATTTCTGAAATTAGCAAAAAGGCAACGTGCTGAGGCTGGAATTGCTGAGAGAGCATTGGTGTTGAAGGACAGTTTATGCCACTTTAGCTGAGGTGACCTCCAAAGCTGATTCTAAATACCCATGCAGATGGACCCTCGGAGACTATTGAGCTCTAAGCAATTAAAATGCTTTTGTCCTGGAAAGTACTTAGAGTGGAATAGAATAAAATAGATGATTTGTAAAATAGAACAATGGAAAAATAAACAAAGCTGAGATTAAACAAAAAGCCCCAAACAAATAAAACAAAACAAACAAAAAAAAACCACCACCACAAAACATCATTAGTATTTTTTCTGCTGAAATCAACAACTTTGCTCTGTGTATCATAGGTATAAACCACAGTTGTCCCTGGCAGCTGAGCAAGAATGGACTCTAGAACAGAGTAAAATGCAAACAGAACTGAACTGGCAGTGGCTCTCTGAGAATGCTGAACATAATCAGGATCAGAAATCAGAGGATCCAACACAAAGCCTGTCTTCATCAAGAGAAGAGGTGAGAATTTCAAATTAACAATGTTTAAGAATCATCTGTTGTAGAGAGAGCTATGGAGTTTTTCCACCATGGTCTTTCTTGGGGAAGTATGACTGGCCTTCTTTCAGAAATCTGTAATTCTATATTCTGCACAGCAGTTCATCACATATATTTCATCAGAGACCAGATTAATTTTCATGAACAATCTTTAATAGTAGCCTTTTCTCTCTTTTCATGAAATCAAGTCCTCTTGAGATACTACACTGCTTTTCTCTTGGCACTGTAGCCAAAGAAGAAAGATCTCTCTTCGAGCAACTCCAGGCCAAAAAGAATTTCAGACCATAGTGCCACTTGAATTCTATCAAGGGAACAATATCAGTCCTGGAAAACTCTGAGTACTTTTGTATGGGGAAAAAATGTTTCTATTCTGTATAGTGTACAAGCTTCTGTTTCTGAAAAATTAAATACATGTTTATAGTTTAGAGACTCTTACACAATGGGCTAACAGCTCTCAGTGCCAGGTTGCCTAGTAAACACATGGGTTACTGAGGAAACATTTGTTTATGAAATTTAGAATGCAGGCATTTACTCTGGTGTTATTTTATAGTGGTCTTTCAAAAATGATTCATAGGCATCAATAGCTGCTGCAGCATCGGAACACATGGGAGAGATGGATCAGCATTGTCCGTTTCACATAAAGATGAGACAATGAAACAAAATTATTTGTCTGTGAAGGCAGTTTTTGACAGAGCCAAAAGAGATGTGCTTAAGTCACTGTGCTGTGATTTAAAATATCTCTGATTACCTTATTTTTTCTTCTTTTGCTTTTTTTTCTTCCTTTTTTCTTTTCTTGTCGCTTTCCCTTTCCTTTCTTTTCCTTTTTCTCTTTTTTCCGTCCCTTTGTCCTTGAGTTACTGACATCCTCTGCTTTTCCTCCTTTCCTTCCCTCCTAGGTTGAAGCGGGTCTGCAGAAAACAGACTGCAGGTTGCATGAAGTGAAGACTGTTCTTTCTTTGTCTGAAGAACAAGCATTGTTTAATCACAGTATTTTACCTGAAGGGAAGAAACAGGTTAGACCACACTTAGTGTAGGCATGGATCAATTCCTTCTGAGATGACAGACTTACTGTAAGCAGTTCACCTGTTTCGTTCAAAATATCGACATATCTAGTGTGAAATACATATAGATTAGGTGTCACAGGCTTAATTATGGCTCTTATTTATTACTCACTGGCAAAAGAAGCAAGCTGGATGTAAACAGTTGCTCCAAAACATGACAACGTACTGTACCATCATGGCATGTCAGAATGGGAAGAATTAACTGCTGGAGTGTTCCTGAGGCTCTCTATCATTTGCAGTTGTAAAGTTAAAATTTTAAGGCAGTGCTTCAAAATACTAATATGCCAGCTGTTTAAATGTCTTGTGTTTTAGTATCAATATTTTCCTTTCATTGCTACCTATTAAAATACATATATTTTAAAAACGCATTCAAAATTGCAAACATAATGCTGGTTTGAAGCCATGCTGAAGGATAATGCATTATAAGTAGGAAATGATCTTTTGTAACTAAATGAAAGTAAAGAGTGTGCTGCAGTGCACTCTAGTGGGCAGCTACAGAGGCTCAGCAGTGATCCGTTCAGCGCACATTACCAGAGCTTGCTAAGAGAACGCAGCGTTAAGCAAGCCTAGTAGTTCCGGAATGCAGAAAGTGTTGCATTCGGAACGATAGTTCCTGTAGACAATTTTTATCATAGGCAAAAGTAAACTGCTAGCAAAAACTTGCTATGGAGCAAGTTTGTTTTCCAATTGTTTCAAACTGTATCAGTTTGCACATTGATCATTGAGGTACCAAAAGGAGCAGGCTTGGGCAGGGGTGTTTTTTAGCTGTTTGCATTCACTGTTATTTTCAGCTGTTGTTGGCAAGACTTTGTTTTCATTGTCACACTTTTTTTTGTGTTATTAAAATACTCTGTTTTTTGCACTTTTGACCTGTAGGATAAGCAGTACCCATCTCAGCAAACCTGGTGGTCTCTGATTTATGGGAAGGGCCAGTGTTTAAAAAACTAAATACAAAAAAAAAAAGTCTACTATTCTGAACTAGAACCTTACCTGTAATTTTTCTATACAAAATGAAGTGTAGTTCTCATTCTCAGCCTTTAATTAAGCAACAGAGATGTGAAACACACCAGCCTGGAAAATCTTGCTTGTAACTGATTTTTTAGTATGGCTTAGGTCATGTCTGTCTAACTAGAGCATGCTTAGAAGTGCTCAGATAAGGAAAGATTTCTTACAGTAATTCTGGTTTTCTGTGTGGTATTCTCTCTAGACCCTTGTCCACTTACAAGAATCTGGAACAATTGTATTTCTGGTTCAAACTGTGATGGTTCATGTGTATGTTGCAAGTTGAGATGAAGTCCTGGGCCCCAAAATTCTGAACATACGTGAGTGAGGTATCGGTAGCTACTGGTGCCTTTCCCCTCCTCACCTTGACGGCCTCAGAGAGATTGTAAAAGCAGAATACAGTCCTCATCTTCTACATACCTTGTACTGTTAGGGCAGAAAGAGCCCCAGGAGAAAGAAACTGTAGGGCAGCTGTTGCCTTTACAACAGGGAAATTTAATTTGAAGGCCATTAGCATATTGTCCATTGTCCAGGTTATCTGGGTGCAGTCCATGCATTCCTTACCCTTTTTCTGTTTAGCAAAGATCATCCAGCTTCCTTATGTTACTGTGAATAGATGATCTCCAGTGACACTTTCAAGAATTTGACAGGTCAGAAAGGGGACTGCTGGTGAGCCAGTAAGTTGTTAAGGAGATGGGTGCATGGAAGGGACAGAGAAAGCACACTTAGAGAACAGTAGTGACACAACACAGCCATCTCTGTGCCCGTGGTCCTCCCCATCTGTGCCTCCTCCTATGATGTTCTCAGTACAGCACTTTTTTCCCTGGCAAGTCTTCAATAACCAGATCTGGCTTTTTTCTTCCTGTGGTTCTTTCCTCCAACATAATGTTCACTGTTGAAAGAATTAGTACTTGTGTGTGTGGTGGTGGTGAGAGAATATGTGTTGCTTATCAATGAAGGGTTCTTACTGTGTTGTACTTTTATTTTCCAGATATTTCAGTATGATGATAAAGGTTCTCTGTGCAAAGATATTCCTGCCTTGGAAATAAAAAAGCTGCAGAAGCAGAATGCCAACCTTCGGGCTGCTATTGCACAAATGAGGAAAGAAATGGAGAGTCTTGATGAGCAGATGTTGTCCTCTCTTCCTCTGACAAAAACCAGACAGCTTGCAGAGCAAGGTGACAACTCTTGCCAAAGAACTTTCAATTCAGTATGGAAATGTAGCAGTCACAGTCACAACCTGTGAGGGCTACCCAGCCCATGGGCGTTTAAAACTCCTTGCTCTCTGGGATTCTCGAGGTGGCACAATACACAAGCACACGGTGGTCCAAGATTCTTTATTGCAAATTACTACAAAACTATTATTAGTAAAACCAAGTATGCACACACTATAAGAAACTAAGAAATTACCGATAGAAAAGCAAATGTGTATATATATTGCAAGAGTAAAGCAAATATATGTATATTACAAGTTATGACAGAATGAAGCAAGTATATAGAATCACAGAATGGTTTGGGTTGGAATGGACCTTTAAAGATCTCCTGGTGCAAACCCCCTTGCCATGGGGGTTTACAGTATAGTCATTTACAGTATAGCTACTGAAGTGATGTACAAAAGGAGGGTCATGGGAGACCTCACCACTCTCTACAGCTACGTGAAAGGAGGTTGTTGTGAGGTGAGGGTCACACTCTACTCCCAAGTAATAGGCAATAGGACAAGATAAATGACTTCAAGTTATGCCAGTGCATGTTTAGATTGGATATTAGGAAAAATTTCTTTCTGGAAAGGGTTATTCAGGCATTGGCACAAGCTGCCCATGAAAATGGTTGAGTCACCATCCCTGTAGGTATTTCAAAGACATGTAGATAAGGCACTTGAGGATGTGCTTTAGCGGTAAGCGCAGCAATATTAGATCAATGGTTTGGCTTGATGATTTTAAAGGTCTTTTCTAACCTAAATGATGCTATGATTCTATAGGTAGACATGTATATTTGTGAGACAATGTTCTAAAGCAACTGTTGCTATTACACTCCTCTTTTAGGTTCAGTGAGCGCACATGAAATTTCAACTGGAACCACTTTGAGCAACATCAAAGCTCAGCTAAGCTCAGCTAAGCTGCATTGTATAGTATATCCGGACACAGGAAAGGTATGAAGAGCTTTAAGCTACCTAAAATATCTCTATGTGTGTGTGTGTGTGTGTGTGTGTGTGTGTGTGTGTGTAATTAAAAGCATAGTATATTATTATTTTTGTTCAAATAAATATTATAAACTGAAGCAATGTATGCTTATATGGTCAGTTAGATGAGGGTCAGCAAAGATTTCTTTTCAGCCAAACCTGTGCTCATTCTCTCTAGGCACATCTAGGCTCTCTTGTGCATCTTGGACAACACTTGCCTGACGTAGGTCCAGGTGTTGAGCTTCAGTATGGTGTCAGACATACTCTACAGGGAATGCAAAATGAACTGAAGGAAGCAGCAAGAAAAATCTCAGTTCTAAGCCAAGAGAAGCAGCAGTTGATTGAAATGGGAAACAGACTCAGGGAAGAACTTGGAATGGTGTTAAAGGAAGGTAAATTTATTCTACCAGAGTGCTAACATATATTTAGAATAAAATCTGGGAGTCAGTTCATCCTTTTAGCTGGAGAGAGCTTTAAAATGAAAACAAAGTTCTGGTCCTAACTGATCCTTGATCTGCACAGTTCATGTGAGACTGTGGTACGCGTTGCAAATAAGATTATCCTGTGATAGGAGATGCTAATACAGAATGATGAAAGTCTGTATGTAGTAACTCTTTAGGGTGAACATCATAGATGATGCCTAGATGTCAGTGTGGGAACTGGAACTTGAACTAAGGCTTTGCATCTATCTCTTGGAGTAAAAACTAGTGTTTTAGAAAAGTGGAAGAGAAAGCAGAACAAGTTTACTGTAGAGCAAACTTGAATTAAGAGTATATATGATGTAAGATGATTTCACTGTGGATATTTAAGTTCCATGTACAGTTTCTCTGGCAATGAAGCAAAAGAAAAAACCATAAGGCCCATTTCTGCTTAACATTGGAAGCATCGGCCTATGTTCTGTGTTTCATTTCTATCCACTGTAAACACTTGCTGGGAATGTAATATTGATGACAAAATAACAGCAGAGAATGCCTTCCTTGGTATTTTCTCTCCTTTATAGGACTTTGGCATCCTGTCAGCTCTGAACGCTGCACAGTTTGTATTTCCTCTGGTAGTCTGCTTCCAAGAGAACTTGTCAAAAGAACACAGTGTCAGCTATCAGCTCTTGAACATCTACAGCACAGACTCACAACACAGGTAATTATATGCTCTCTGAACCTTAGTGATAATGATCCAGTAAGCCAGTTCAAATATAATTTTCCTTAAAATTCTGCATTTAACTGACTCTTACTGACTTTAGCTCAAATCTGTCTTTGGAAGATTTCATAGAATCATAGAATACCCAGAGCTGGAAGGAACCCATGAGGATCTTTGAGTTCTCATGCCAGACAGGACAACCTAGAAGTTAAACCTTGTATCTAAGGGCATTGTCTCAAATGCTTCCTGAACGCAGACAGGCTTGGGGCCATGACCACTTCCTGGGGAGGTTGTTCCACTGTTTGACCACCCTTGCAGGGAAGAACTTCTTCCTGATACCCAGTCTGAATTTCCCCTGATGCAGCTTTAAGCCATTCCCTCTCATCCTGTCACTGGATACCAAAGAGATCAGCACCTCCCACTCTGCTCCCTATCATGAGAAAGTTAGACAGCAAAGAGGGCATTCCTGTCTCCTCTTTTTTACACCGAATAAGCCAAGTGTCCTTAGCCACTCCTCATACTCCTCTGGTCCTTTCACCATCTTTGTTGGCCTTCTTTGGACACATTCTAATATTTCTATATCCTCCTCATATTGCAGAGTCCAAAACTGCACCTAGTGATCAAGGTGAGACCTCAGCAGTGGTGAGCAGTGGAACAGTCACTCCTTTTGATTGTTCAGCTGTGCTGTGCTTAACGTACTGAGGACACAGTTGGCACTTTTGGCCACCAGGACACACTGTTGACTCACACTGAACATGCTAACAACCAAAACCTTTCTCCAGGGCTGCACTTCAGCCTCTTGTCCCCAAGTGGATACCAACATCCAGCATTACCCTGTCCTGGTACAGAATCCATCATTTTTGTTCTTGTTAAATTTCATGCAGTTGGTGATTGCCAAACATTCCAGTCTGTCAAGATGTTTCTGTAAGGTCTCTCTACCCTCAAGGGAATCAACAAGTCCTCTTAATTTTGTATCATCAGCAAACTTACTTAGTGTGGGCTCAATTCATGTGTCCAAGTCACTGATAAAAAGAGTGAAGAGAACTGGCCTTAAAATTGGTCCCTGGGGAACACCACGAGTGACTGGTTGTCAGCCAGATGTTTCCCTGTGCTTAAGGGGTTTCCCCAGATGCTTAAAGGGTTTGGGACTTCAAAAATAATATTTTTAAACATGATCTTCAACCAAGCGAGGAAAGATGTCCTAAGATAAACTTTAATATTATTGATCTGTGAGCATACTTCCCGGTATCCACAGTGGTGGGATTTTAAAGCACCCATGTCCAAATTATTGTAATAGCACCTTTTCCATGTATGAAAGCAGGATATATAGTTAACCTATCTCTTATCTTCTATAATTAAAATACAACTTTTAATAGTTAAATTGCAGTTTTTATCAGGGAGACAAATGGATAAATCCTGCCTCCCCTAGCAGTTAGTGGCAAACCTCCCAGCAACTTCAGTAGTCAGGATTTCACTATGTACTTTACTTAATCGATCAGCAGATTTGTTCCTGTGAGGATTGAGTCAGAGCAACTGATTGTCGTTGTAGTTTGGAGGGCAGTAAACAATGTCCTTTCAGAAAGGGTGAGGTTGTTGCTCCGAGGTATAAAACTCCAGTAGAATTATTAACTAAGTTCGGCTGGGGAAATACTTCCTCTGGGAAACACTCTGGGCAAGTTGTTCCAGTGTTTGGTGACCCTCCCAATAAAGAAGGTTGCCATTTGGTTGGGGGTTTTTGCCTTACACTTCAGCAGAGTGTCCTGTACTTCTTTCTGCCCATTGCTTCCCTCTTCTGCTGTATAGCACTGAGAAAAGTCTGACTCAGTCATCTTTTATCTCCTTACACCATCCTCATCAGGTACTTATATATGTTGAAAAGATCATTCCTGACCTCTCTCTTCTGGACGCCAGCAAGGCCAGCTGCCCCAACCTCTCTCTGATGTCATATGTTCCAACTCGCTGATCATCTGGGGCGCTATTTGCTCTTTGTGGCTGTTTCAGCATGTCCATGTCATTCCTGTCCTGAGGAGCCCAAAAGTGGACGCAATACTCTAAATGTGGTAGCACCAGTGCTTGGTAGAGGGAAATAATCACCTCCCTTGACTGCTGGCAGTGCTGTTCTTGTTGCAGTCAGGATGCTGTTAGCCAAAGGCCTCATAAACATGTTGCTGCCTCATGTGCAACTTGTAGTCCATCGGGTTTCTTGGGTTTTTTCTCCTGAACTGCTTTCCAAACAGTCACCCTCCAACATATTAGATTGAAACTGCAATCTCCTCTGCCTTTGGGCTTAAAAATCAGCTAAATTTAAGCTAATGTCCTCTGGAGGATCCTGTTTGTTTTTAATTATCCCTTTTTGTATTCTTACTTGTCTTGGCTGGAATTAAGAGATGTTTTGAGAGCCTTTTTGAGAATTACTGCGGTTCATCCAGGAATATGTAGGAGATTGAAGTGACATGTTTCTCTTTTTACATAAGAGATCTTTAGTATTATCTCTAGATAATATGAAACTACACAGGAAATAATACTATCACATTGTTAGACTACACAAAGAAATCACAAATTTCAGTCATTAACTTGAAAATGTTATCATCTGAATACATTCTAAAAATGTCTTAAGCATTTTTACACCTAGACACATTCTAAAAAGATAAGATGGAATAACCACACCTTCATGTTGAGCACACCATCCTGTGGAGTTTTCAGCCTGAAATTATCACTTATTCTTCAGATGTTATCTGGTTGGCCTGGGTGTAATACGAAGTATATGGACCATCTGGTCAGACAGTTTGAATGCCAAAGGTGAGTTTCTTGGAAAAGAGCCAGTGGAAGTAAATTCTAATTAATATTTTATTTTTCTTACAGTTAAGAATGGTGCTAAAGAAAACAAACAAACAAACAAACAAACCCCAAAAAACACCATATTGACCTCTGTAGCTGCTTGGAATAACTGCTACAAATTACATAAATGAAGGTTAAGGGACTCAGCTGGTCCAATCTTTTTGGCAATTTAGTTATGCTAAAAGTAGATTTTTTTTTTCCCGTGAAGTACAACAGCACTGCAGATTTTGCCCATGAGGGATATTATCTGGACTAATTACAAATGCTTCTAAGAAAATACTGTAAAAGTCTGAAGTGCAAAGATCCAGCAATTAAAATTTGACAACAGTACTGACAGGGTCAAGCTCAGTGTTCTGCTATCAGGTCTTTAGGTAGACGGTTTTGCCTCTTCTGCACAGGCCTGCTGTTCTCTTGGATAACGAACAGTCGTAAAACCAGGTAGTACTTATTTGGAGGGCTCAAACATTTGTGTGGGAAGGGAAAAGGCTCTCCAAGCATCCAAAGTATGCTGCAGTATTTCAGCAGAAAAGGCATATTATTTACGGAAGTGAACAAGTGCATATGTTTCTTGGCTAAGGTGGATTTGTCAGATTGAATCTATGCCAACATTTTGGCATATCTTCTAAGGGATCTTGTCAGGGAAGAGCTCTGCATTTGTACATCCTGTCCCAGGTACTTGCATTTCTCAGCTTCTTCCTAGCAGAAGGGATCCAACAGGAGGTGCTCTCTTGTCTGGTAGAGAAAGATTGCCTGAATTCCAAAAGGCTATGCTGTTAAGAGTCAATTAGAGCCAAATGGGAATGAGTTGCTTGAATGAAAATAAGTCCCTGTTCTTCTTTACTGCCTATTAGTCAATGAAGAAGTTTTAAAGGTTGCAGTGTGAGCAAACATTGTAAACCATCGATCTGACAGCGATAAACCGAGAATGCCATTTGCTGTCCCTTTCCAGAGCTAATGGAAAGTTGTTCTTCCCCAGATATAGCAGATGGTCTAAGACAACAGAAACTGAGAACTGTAACAGGTCAGCCAGGTAAGTGCAATGGGAGCTGGAGAATCTGGTATATTTTACCAGATTTATCTAATCAAGTTCTTTTGATTTCAAAAGTTTTAGTGAGGACATGAAAAATATGATTTAGGATGTAACATAGTGGAAGCCATCCGAGTTCTGAGCTGGGAATCTTCACATTATTTCAGCTCTGTGAGAACACATCTGGTAATGCAGCACTATTTTTCAACTCTTCATCGGCAGCGTGCGGGCCTGGTCAAGAGCTGTCACAGCAACACTGCCACAAGTAGTATTAGTGTCTTGTTGTAGTGCAAGGAGGGTCCTCAGAGAAAAGAACTGAGCATCAATTAAATAGCCTTGCTGGCATATCAATAACACATCTTACGGGACAATGGTGTGGGGTAATTCTGGAGCAGGAAATTGAACTCCTTGTAAAACTCCAAGGTGGAAGGTTCAAGTCTGCTCCTAGGTAGCAGTACTGAGCACATGATTCTGCTCTCCCTCTATGAGGTTTCAGAAGGGAATAGTTGAGGCAGCTGTTATATTGTGCAGAATGGAAGGAATGTGGTCTGTCAACAGGAGAACTTATTGTGGAATGGCTCAGCATGCTTGTGGATGGATCATTTGTTCAGGATGCTTGTGAACATCTTAATAACTGAGTCACAAGCTTGGCATCTTTTGTTCACTTGAACTTTCAGTTCAGTTTCAGAAATAGTGACCTGTTTCTTAAAATCCAACACTGGAAATAATTTTTACAAAGGAAATTAGGGTCCAGCAAAGCCTTTGAGTAGACCTCTAGTAACCTGTTTTTTTCATCTGTACAGTGCTGGGATTGAGGTCTGAAAAAGACCAGCTAAATGCTTACACTAAACATATCTAAAGGTGATTTCCAGATCTGTGCAAAATTCCCACAGTTCAAAACCACGTATTTTACAACATTTTTTTTCTTGTTCACCTGTTTAATTTTTCTTTCTTTCACAGCTCATCTTAGAACTTACCTGATTCTTAAATTAAGACCAATGAATTTTCCTTACCCATACATCCCAGTCTTCCATTTCCTTATTTTTAATGAGCTAGATACTGTGTATTTTTCTACACATCTTGTGTCTCCTCCGTTCTGTTAAAAATCATTAAAGATCATTCTTGGTTTTGTAAGCATAAAGAGATTTGAAAAATCCACTGTGTCCGTGGCGCTTGGAGAGGTAGCATTTGGTAGTGAGTTTCCAGTTGGTGTGCTAAACTCTGGGAGTAGCAGTTCAACCTCTTCAGCTGATGGCTTGCTTGGAGGTTGTGGCTGAAGTGGTTCTCATTGAGGATCTTTCCATCTCTGGAACCTTTGAAAGCATCATTTTTCCGGACTAGAAAGCATAACCCTTCTGATATCCAAGCTGTTCAGTATTCTAGTTCCTGGCTGCTCTTTACCCAGAACACACCTACTGAGGCTTCAGCTCCTGCACTGAAGCTGAGCTCCAGGCTGACCTTCCAAAGACTCCTGTTACTCTAGTTTGGGTCATTTTATTCTAGCTGATCACTCTTACTAGCCAGGCTACCTTTGCTCCTGCATTCGAAATCATCACCCTTACCAAAAACCAAGAGAATTTATTACTGTCATAGCTACAGGAATTTCTCTGTCAGTTACTTTACATGATGGGCTCACTTTTTGTTTCTTTAGCCTTAAATATGTAGCAAAATACTTCAATGTTTGTTTTCATCATCTCTGACAGGACTGAAGCAGTTTGCTTTTCATCAAACCTCAGTTTAATTGCTACATATTGAAAGGTGGTGAAACTTTGTGGGATAAATTAGATTTTTTTAGTTGCCTACAAACTGCTTTTCCATAGCTGCTTTATTTTAATTCGTTTTTTAGATATTCTTGTGGAGTTTTTCTTCTGTAATTTAATCATGGGAAAAGACAAAAGTCAAGAATGACCCTGACAATATAAACCTGAGTAACAAGCAGAGTGATAGTAACAGCACTAGGAAATTTAGATTTTGAACAGATTTAATACAAAGTTTATTAGGAGAGTAGTTTGGCCCTGTTGATCTGAAGGGACCATAATTTTGTTTAAAATTATTTATAACTGATTATTTTAAATCTAGCAATGTAACAGCAAACTGAGCTACAAATGTATTGTTTTTAGACACCATGAGTTATTTGTGTAAATATAATATTTCTTATTAGAAGCTGCAGTATGCAAGGCAACAGCATCCCTCAAGGTTCTCTTCGCTAGTAGCCTGCCCTGGCTTAAAGGAAGAAGAAGCTCCAAGCAGCTGGGGGGAAGAAACAGAATTGCCATCAACTAAGGTACAGTGCAGTTTTATCATCAATGTAGTCACCTTCAGTTGGATTTTTCAATTAGAATTGCTCAACAGTTGTCTCCTGGAAGACTTAAAAAGCTATGTATTTTTTAAATTATGCATTATTCCTGTACAAAATAGTATTTGTTAACACTAAATAAACTAGGGTTTTTCAACCACTGCTGTGATGTAATTAATCTTGTGCAACCTTTCAAACTTAAAAACAGTAATCTTTTTTTGGTCTTTTCTCTTGCTGAAACCTGTAAGATGTCTTTGAATTTGAACAGGTTCAGCTAGACTTCTCTATTGAAGATCATGAGCCAGAGCAACAAAAGGCAGATGCATCCTCAAAGACTGTTCAAAGTCAGCCACTTAGGCAGCGTCCTAGTCAAGTCCAGCAGGTCCAGCTTGCTTCATCCAGAGCACATAATTTCTGCCAAGGTGTTTGGCAAACTTCAGAAATGAAATCAAGCCTTTCTGTTCTCCATCCTCAAGGTAAGCGATGAAGGTAAGCCAGTACTTTGTACAGTAGTCACAGTATTTGACTCTTCTTGAAGAGAAGGAGTAAGGTAGTGAATTCTCTTCCCCTCCACTAATTATTTTACATGACTGCTGCAGTTGTTACAGTCCTGTCATCAGAATCTGAATGAGAACCTGAAGGGAATTTCACTGTTGCCAGCAGAAGTAAGAATTAAGAGGAATGTCTATATAGCTCTTGGGTTTTGATGCCATCGTTGCAAATACTTCTCCGTTTTTATTAAGTACTCCTGAAAAATGCAAATTCTGTTTTGACATAGGCTAAAACTTAGCTGGGGCAGATATGAAATTGGCTGTTTGAGAAACAGAACAAAGGACTCTATGTAACTTTCGCTGACCTTGCCAAAGCTTTTGACACTGTGAGCAGAAAAGACCTGTGGCAGATCTTGGAACAATTAGCATGTCCCCACAAGTTCCTCAAAATGGTCATCCTGCTGCATGAGGATCAGTGTGGCCAAGTCAGATATGGCGATGCACTCTCCGAGCCCTTTTCAATAACCAATGGCGTGAAGCAAGGTTGCGTTCTCTCACCAACTCACAATTTTCTTCAGTATGATGCTCCGAAGGGCCACGGCAGACCTTGATGAAGAAAATGGCATCTACATCTGATACTGTATTGATGGAAGCCTGTTGAACCTCAGGAGACTGAAGGCCCACACCAAGATCCTCAATCACCTTGTCCAGGAACTTCTTTTTGCTGATGATGCCACCCTTGTTGCTCACACAGAAGCAGCTCTGCAGCACTGAACATCCTGCTTTGCAGAGGCTGCTGAGCTTTTTGGGCTGGAAGTCAGCTTGAAGAAGACAGAAGTTCTCTTCCAACCTGCACCTCAGGAAGCCTTCCATCACCCCCGCATCACCATAGGTGTATCAGAACTCAAATCAGTACAGCAGTTCACCTATCTGGGAAGCATCATTTCCTCAGATGGTAAGATTGACCAAGAGATAGACAACAGGTTAGCAAAAGCATACAGTGCTTTTGGAAGAGTCTATAAAAGAGTCTGGTGCAATAAACACCTGAAGAAAAGTGCAGAGATCAGTGTCTACAAAGCTATTGTACTGTCTACTCTTTTATATGGGTCTGAATCGTGGGTCATCTACCGTCGCCATCTGCGTCTCCTCGAACGCTTCCATCAGCGCTGCCTCTGCACTATCCTAAACATCCACTGGTCTGATTACGTGTCCAATGTGTCTGTCCTTGAACAGGCAGCAGTCACCAGTATTGAGGCCATGCTGCTGAGAATGCAGCTGCGCTGGGCAGGGCACGTCTCCAGGATGGAGGATCATCGCCTCCCTCAGCGGTGCTCTATGGTGAACTTGCCTCTGGCTGCTGCAAGAGAGGAGCCCCGAAGAGGAGATACAAGGACTCCCTGAAACAATACCTCAGCCTTGGCCATATTGACTACCATCCGTGGTCCACTCTGGCTTCCAGTTGGGAGATACGGAGACACACCATCCATAACACTGCTGCTTCCTTTGAGAACACACGCAGAATCAGTCTGGAGGAGAAAAGACAACGCAGAAAGAACCGTGCCTCGCCAACACCGCCTATGGAGAATTTCTGCTGTGCCTTTTGGAACCAGACTTGCCTATCTCACATCGGCCTCTTTAGCCACCAGCGCGCTTGCAGCAAGCGTGGGTAGAGCCCTTCCCAAATCTTTGTTCGCGAGGCCTAGCCATGAACATGTGCTAAGACCTAAAAGCCAAAAGTGACATCATGTGCTGCAGGCACACAGTGAACTAGGTATTGATATTCACTAGGATTTTAAAGTCCAGTGCAACAAGTTGGAACAGAAAAAAATAAAAGCAGACACAAATTCTTACATGTGAGACAATGTTCAGACCTTACATGTGAGACAGTGTCAGAGTTAGGATGAGAGGAGCAGGTTAAACCTAGGTCATAGACTGAACATGAGTCACTGTTATACTTCTGTGAAAAGCACCATATGTTCTTGGAAATTTTAGCAAGAGCACCATTGGTGAGATGTGTGCAGAGATGTGTAGCCCCTTAACAGGCAAATTGTAAAGGAACTTTTTAAGGGTAGCTAATATGTTGAGCAGTGTATCGCAGATTAATGTGACATGTCCCAAACTGTTGGCCGGTTCATGAAGTAGCCCTTCATCAGCAAAACTTTTGGAAACTGTTTTAACACCTGCTGTGGATAGGACAGAAAGTAACGGACTTACATTATAATATTGGAAAAATTTCAGGGATGGCTAATAGCAGAATATGTTCACTAGAGGGATTGTAGACTCGTCTTTATTGAAGGTCTTTATAAATAGACGGACAAACATTTCTCTAGAATGTTCCAAGTAAAGGTGATTTTCAAAATTTTTTTTACTAAGAGATGTAGCATTCAATAAGTTATTTCTTACAATGCTGTGGAGCTTACGTGAGTTGTTTCATTTTTTTGCTTTGATATTATTTTTATCATTATCCTTATTCCTGAGATCTGACAGCACTGATGGAGTAATGACAGCCATTTACCCTTTTCAAATGAGCTTCACATTTGCAGTGACCTGTTACCATTACATATATACTCACATGCCATTAACTGCACGTGGGACTACAGGAACAAGAATGCAACCAGTGGGTTAAGGGAAGAGATTTGTTCCCTTTTATTTGGTACTTGTGAGGCAACATCTGGAGACTGTGTCCAGCTTTGAACCCTCTGGTAGAAAGGGTTGACAAACTGGAGTCCAATGGAGAGTCATTACGTGTCTGGGGAACAGGAACACACTGCACGAGAGGAGGATGAGAAAGCCAGGTGGTTCAGCATGGAAAAATGTCAGTGGGTGGTCTGATTGCTGCTTTTTAACTACCCAGACAGGGATTTTGGAGAAGACAGAAAAGGAGTCTTAGAGGTGCACAGTGAAAAGAAAAAAGGCATGTGGACACAAGTTGTGTAAAGATACATTCTGAGCAGGGAGTGATACGCACTGTGACATTTCACCCAAAGGTCCTTTCCAGCCTATGTTACATCTACTTTTAAGTCAGCGTATGGATGCAATGAACCATCTTTATCAGCTCAAAAGAAAAAATAATATTTTAAAGGGCTTTCAAAATGAGGAGTGGATTATAAGTGTATTTATTCACAACAGTGCATTGCAGGAACAAAGGAACTTGCATTGACAGACCTGTAGGACTAGAATGGACATAGGGCTGACAGTCATGATTCATGTGCGCTTTTTTTGTGAGGCTGGGAGTGAAGTAGGAAAAGTTATTTCAGGTCAGGCATATATTGACAGGATAAGCAAAATGATGTCTTTGAAACATCACTGATAGTGCTATGCAGTTTCGTGCTGTTGTATGTGTGATGCAACAGCTCTGGCAGCCTTACAAGGACATCAGTTTCTTAATGTCTAGAAATTTCCAGCCACTGTTGCAAAACTTCGTGGAGATTTTTGGGGATCTACAGAATAGCAATAGGGAAAGTTGATACTGCCAATGTGAAACATCAATCAGGGCTGATATTTTCCTGAGAACAACTTTAATTTTATCTCTTCATCCAGATTTATCCGAAGAACACCAGAGTGGAACTTCTTACTCGAACATACAGGCCCTGAAATACTGCATTGAAGAAATGATTTTTAAACACTCTTTTTTGCTGCCTAGCTTTCTCCTGCAGGAAACCAACCAAAAGGTGTCCTTAATTCTACTAGAGTAAATTCTGCATTTCTGAAAACAAGATTGTGAAAGCAAAAGCTTTCTTTTTTGGAAGAACATCCCCTTAGAAGAAAAATATACAAAACTTTGAAGTCCTGCTTCTGATTTTTAGCAGAAGCTTGCATTATTTTTCATGCCTGAGCTATGGAAAATTAATTCAATCTTTCCTGTTTAATACCGCTCACTTGAATTTAATACATTCATCAAACACATGTTCACAATGAATAGAACTGTCATTAAGACAAAGTGACTTGGAACTGGGCTTTCAGGTACGAGTGACACACAGAGACTTGGAAGCTCAGTAACAAAAAATTATTTGCTACAAGGAAAGCAAATCAGTTTGCATATTGAGACTTTTTTTTCCTGAGTTCCACTCTGTCCAAAGTGATAACACCAGTAGCTGGGTCTTATGGGCATTTCTGGTGAAACAGAGAATTATAGCATGAAAATGATTTTTATGAATGTGTTAAACAGTGTCATTCATTTTTTTCATGTACGAAACAGCCCATTGGCACTCAAAATGGTTGGCATGCCAAGTAAGCTCGGCAATTTGTTGTGTTTCCAGCATATGACACAATGCAATGACTCAATGTGTCTTGAAGTATTGACTACATCTTGATACTGAATTACTGAAGTGGACTGTTATATACTTTATTAATTTCACCATCAATTTCAGAACTTGTGTAAGCTTCCAAGCAAGTCAAAAGGCTATGAGATATTTAATTTTCTCTCTCCTTGCCTATTTTCAGTCTGTACTGTAGAGATGAGATAGATTTAATAGCTTGTATGTTAATCCTGTAGATGAGTAGAGAGAAGGTGTTTAGAAGGAACACAGTTTCCTGCTTAGGGTGTTTTTAATTGTTCTGTATTATTAAAAGAAAAAGAACCTGCTACAGGGGTAGATGTGTACAAGCTGTGATGGTGTTAAAAGGCTCTATAGGATACATAGGCTGTACTAGTATGAAATACAATTCTGTATTTCTTTCCTTTTAAATGGTCTGTCCCAGAGGCAGAGAGCAGGTGAAAGATTTTGTCTGGTGGTCCACATCATGTGTGTCTTGAATGCTGATGACGAGCCACCCTCAAAGGGAAGTTGCTTATCAGAATAGTTGCCTGCCTTCCTCTAAAAATCATGGCACACGTGCACAGCCAGGTGATCAGCTTCTCTCTATCTGCTGCAAGTTTTTTCTAATTATGAGTGGGCTATAGGACCTTTTTTGATTTCAGAGTAAATGCTCAGCAGGAGGAGGGGAAGCTTTGCAAAACATTTAGAAGAATTAAATTTATTTTCTTTGAGTAATTTGGCTTAATAAAGTTATTACTTGCTATTGGAGACACTTCCTAGTTTTTCAGGGGAGAAAAATAGCCAAACAGCACCTATTAATGTTCAACTTTAAGCCTGTATTGAGCATAGAACCAATACTGTGAAGGGCCCGTGTGGGACCCTGTGAACAGATCCGTATCAGCTGTGTCTCCTGGGGTCAGCCGAGGCTGGGGTCAGTGCAGGGGCAATAAAGGCGGAAGGCAGGCTGTGTTTTCACTAGTCACTGGATTTGGATGCCTTTAGGGTAGATGAAACTTTGTATTTTTCTGTCCCACTCTACATTTTGAGAACTTGAGAACCCCCCCCTGCTCAAGTACTCAGAGCGTGTCCCGGGTTTACTGATGGGAGTTTACATTGTATCCTAACAAAGAGCAGGAGTGAGATGTTTTGAGGCAAAGTAACTTTTCTGGTTTACTGCTGGTGCTTAGGGGAGTTTCTTTCACCATGATTTTCATTGTTACTTGCAAAGCTCCATGGTCTGAAATTCCACACTTTATGGATCAAAAGTTATCTTAAGTGTTTCCACACTAGACAGAATTTCAACAGCTTTGACATCACTGACAGTTCTAAGAGCAATCTGTGTGGGTAAAAAGCTGGCCAGAGAAAGATCTGGTAAAATATTAACAAGCAGAAAGAGTGCTCAGGCTCTGGCTTCACTCCTGCTCCAATCACAGAAAGACTCATGATCTCTTTTCTGCATTACATAAAACTTCATCTTTGAAGTGTTTCACAAATATTAACTAATCTCCTAGTTACATTTTCTTCACTTACATGTTCTTCTCCTGAATAGGAACTTGTTTGAGTTGGTGTTCCTTCAGAAGCACTGTTAGCCATAAACAAACATATAGTGGCAGATTTGTTAAATGAAATTTTCCATCTGGGGAAATTCAGTTTGCTGATAGAACATGTCTACATATATCCTCTTTCATCCTGAGGGGAAAAAAAAAAATCTGTGAATAATAATTTCTGACTGAAATTAACACACATCAGTTAGAGAATATGCTAAGCATTTCAATACTCTAAACATTTAGTTCCATTTCCAAAAACAGGTTAGGTGCTTAGCTATGATCTTGCTAGCTCTGGTTGCCAAGGTGACTTCTAAAAGTAAGTTGTAGGCTTGTAAATTAGGTGTATTATTTCATTGGTGTGAAAACCAAGCTATTGCGTTCAAATTTTACTGCACAGTGCATATTCATGCTGATCTTATTCACTGTCCCTCACAGATGTAAACATTCCCAAGCAGAACCACTAATACAGTAAGGTACTTATTCAATATTCTCTTAGGATATTTCACTTTAAATAGTGTTTCTCATTCTGGGGTATTGATTCTTCATCTTTTTCTGTTTTTGGAACTAACCTTACAAGTTTGCAATGGTTGGTTTTAAATGTCTGTGTTAGCACACATTTTTTTGGCATTTCAAAACTTTGAAATAGAATGCTTGTGTCCTGTGTTGTGGTTCCAAACACCTAACTACTTAGCATTTACTAGTTACAACTGTAGTTTCTCTAAAAATGACAGGAGACAAGCATACAGAAATCTTTAGAGAAAGGGATACATGTGATGCATTGCTGCTTGATTACTTTGCCTTTGGTTTTAGGGCCTCCCACATTAATTTCTGAAAGTCATCCCCTTTACTGAATACAAAAGATGCTTGAAAACTTAGTGAGAAAACAGACTGTGGAAGCAGTATTAACTGTGTGCTATTTATGGGTCTGCTCATTGCTGTTATTTAGACCACAAGCACGAGGTAATACCATTCTGCTGCCGTTCATGTTCAAGAAAATAGTAATTGAAGCAGTACCTTTCAGACCCAGCTGCCTGTACTGTTCTAAACAGTTGAAGTTGTGAAATTCTGCATTATTGTCTGCCAGATGTGGTAGAGGTTCTATAATGAATAAAGTCCAAATACACCCAAAGGTCTTCCATAGGTTCAGGGATCTTCTTCCATACCTTTTACATCTGGAGGAAGCCACTAGGTGGCAAGCTGGACAACAGGATTTCACAGCCACAATGCAGGAGTACATGGAGCCTTTGCCACCTGTGATAACAAATGCCACTAAGCTGACTCAGTGCAGAGATGGCACACACAAGTGAACAGCTGGTTCAAGCTAAGCCTGAATATAAAATTTATTTTGAAAAGTGTCATGTGTTGACACTAGCCACAGTGTCATGCTTTGCATGGAGCTATAATAGCTTCAACAGATCAATTCATTCCAGAATTCAAGAACACTTTTTATTTCCTTCCATGCTGAATTTCGTTTGGACTTTCTACCGTGTCCAGTTGACATTGACAATTTACCTTCTCGTATTAATAACTTATCAAATTGTGTGATTTTTGTTGTTGCTCTGTGATTGAATAGTGTCTGGAGCTGTAGCCTGTGTTGCTCATAGATTTAAACCAGTGCAGAATGCAGTAGTGTGTGTTATCCCAAGTTTATTATGACTACTGCTGTCTGCTTTGGCTCTTCATAGAAAATCCGAAGTCTCAGTGCCTTTTAAAATAAGGATTAAGTGGCTGGAACCAAACACTTGTAAATATTAGCTATAGCTTACAGTGAATACTTTGATTGACCAGTTCCACTTACCTTACCTAACGAAGCTTGTGAAGACTAAAGTTCAGTTAGTTGGAAAGAATGGTTTTCAGAGAATTATGTGAGAAGCTGCAGGATGGACTCTGGCTGATACTAGGACCAGTCCCACTGCTTCCCATCCAAAGATACTACTTTTTGAGTTCGTTCTCTCTGGTACAGATGATATTTTAGACAGCAAAATCAAAAGTTTCCAGAGTAAATGCATTCCTCTGTGAGAGAAGATTGAAAAAAAGTCCCAAAAGGTATTAGTGCAGCTTTGTCAAGCCAACAGAATTGCCTCTGAGGCTTTTGTATCATGCATATCCAAACACATTCTCTCACAATGGAAACAAGGGTGAGCTTGTAGAATGTGATGTTTAAAACCAGCTGAACAGATAGGTAGTGCTTAACTTGAGCAGTCACAGCGACCTCCAGCTGGCTTCCTCTCTTAAGCAGTCTGATGCTAATAGAGATGAACAGCTACAGATGGAGCGAGGATTGAGCTGGAGATGCTAATGTTTTATACCAGCAGCAGAGTAAGCCTTAGTAGACACTTCTGGGCCTCCTGTGTACAGAACTGGTTCTGTTAGTGTAAGATTGGCACTGTGTGGCACTGGGGCAGCAGTGCATTTAGAGGGAAAGAGTAAACTAGTTCTCTTCAGATGTCCAGTCTCATAATTAAATACAAACATAACTACAAAGTATGTTTCTGTCTATTTTTTGAGCAGTGGCGTTTGAAGTTACACATTCAACCAAGCCATCTGAAGAATCTCAGCAAAATTTCAAAGCCAAGGATAAACTTCAAATGCCAGCTGGAGATTTGACAGTCAGAGGAACAAGGCTGGAAGTTCAGCAGAAGCTAAAATCCCGGACTTTATCTTGTGCTCATCCATTAAAACCAAAAATCTCTTCTAACATGGCAAAAATCCGCAACTATAATATTAAAGACTGATTTCTATGTTGGCAGCAGGTTCCAGATCTACACTTGCTATGAATTTACTTTGAAATCTCTAAATCAGATCTAAATATTTGCTTTATTTTTGCATGTCAAGTTATTTGCAGCCAGAAGAGAGAACAAATGCCCTCTTTCACACAGCAATTCCTAAAATAAAGGGTTAATGTGTGTACATTATGAGATTACAGTCTTCACTGTTAATACTGATCTATTATAATTACATATGTTAAATTTTGCTTGCATCATGGATTTAGAAATGCCCAGTTAACACATAGGTAAAGCCTTGTGCCTTCAGGCAGGGCTTCCAGGTCTTTAGCACATATTTTGTTGAGAAACTGTAGATATGGTTTAAGCTTAGCAGTGGGATGCCTCGACCTACTTGTTTTCTTAAAATTAACAATGCAACCCTTAATGCTGTGCAGCTATCTTTCCACTTGAAAGAAAAGGGGTTGAAAAGATTACGCCTGAGTCTGTATTGTTTCTCATCTTCTGTTTCTCTTTCCACTTGTTCAGACATAATGAAAGAGTATAAAATTAAACTTCTACTGTCACACCAGTAATTATACTTTTCCTTGAGTATTGCATGAGATTGCATAGACTTTAAAGTGGTGAAAAACACTGCCAATGTGTTAGAGTCGTACCCTCAGAATCATAGAGAAGTATTTTAAGAAATAAGTCTTAAACCAGATGAAACTAAAAGAAAACTTGAATGAGCTGTGATGTAACAAAGAATATCTCTGTAGTAATGAGCACACCAGGACTTTGCAACCAGGACATTGTAACATGTCCAGTAGTGCTGTGCTGTCTTGGGATATTACAGTAATGAACTTTAAGTAAAGGAAATACACGTGAAAAATTAAAAAAAAAAAACTTTTTTTTTTAATGGAGTCTCTGTCTGTGGAGATAATCAAAACCACCAGATGTGGTCCTGGACAGCCTGTTCCAGATGACCCTGGAGTTGAGGGCTTGGACTAGGTAATCTCCAGAGGTACCTAAGAGATTCTTTGATTCTGGGAGCAGTATCACTGAAATGAATAGTACTTCTCAGTTGCTGCTGAACATAAGAAATCTAAACAGGTAAATGAAGGAGGAGAGCCTCTTACCCAAGAATGTCTTTCTCTTCTGTAGCTCTTCCATTTAAAAATGCTTCCCTGGTACTCTTGCAAACAGGGGCTCTCCTTGACATCTGACAATGTGGTAGTAATCAGTTTGAGAATTTGAGTAATTGTTTTCTACTACCTGCTGAAAATATTTTGCTTTAGTGCAAAGGTGCTGTGATATTATAATCAGATGCTAAATCTGCAATAAATTTCATGAGATGTTACTAAGCCAATGTAAGGCCTGTGAGAGCTTGTGAGCATCTTTCTAAATCTTTTCATTACTTGAAAATCCTGTCATTGGATTCAACATTGTTCATGAGCCAGAACAACATGATGCATTCCCTTGAACCAGGCGCTGAATGAGCTCTTTTTGTAGCTCAAAGCGTAGTGGTTTCTAACAAGTACAGGAATTTTGGCCCAGATCACACCAGTTAAAGCACTCACTGGTTATTTCTAGAACTTAGTGTATAAATTCTGTAGTTTTTAGTAGTTGTAGATTCCCTGAAAAATTATTTTTTATTTCCATGTTTAGTAACTGTGTAGATGCACAATAGTTCAGTTGTATGAGATTCTGTGCATTTCCAGGTGTTAAAAGCAGTGTAAAAGAGCCGTTTGTTCCTTGATCTTCATAGCAGTGCATGTGAGCCTGGAAAACGTTACTCTTTATTCCTTCCATCATGGATATAAGCTCATGGGATGTAGACTTCAGAAATGCTTTTGTGGAGGTTTCTGTGGTTGGGGTTTTTGGTTTGTTTGTTCGTTCATTTGTTTGAGGGTTTTCTGGATGGTGGTGTGTCCTACCTCTCCTTCCCCCCCAGTATGTCACCTTGCCAGAAATACAGCTTTAATATATTCCGTTTCCTCAAGAAACAGGTTTCCTTAATCAACTCTAGGTAAGTGAAGATGATAGCTCTTGGTTGTTTCTTTTTCTTTTACTTATGGTAGAAAAAAAACCCAGTTCAATCATTGTACCTTTATTTCAGAGTAACTGTAAGAACATAGCATGTAAGTATGCTGAAAATTAACAATGTGTAACTAAATAACATGAACATATTGCTTGGATCCTGCGTGGTGAGGTTGTGATAGAGGTGTGCTAAATACAGCAGAAAAATTCTCATATATTTCTCTTATGACTAAAGTATTTAATAAATTGGGCATTGATTCTCAAGAAGCAGATGAGTGGCAACAAGATACTACTGTGGGTACTATTGAATTGCACAAAGAAAGGAGCACCTACAAAAAAGAGAATTCTGACGATCACAGAGTACTGAAAAGGTAAAAGAGTAAATTATTTATTATTGTTCTTACCAAAGGACTAAAAGACTGTTATACTGAGGAATACATGGATAAAGGCGAAGGGTCTGCCGCGAGAGGGCCGGAATGGAGCCGGATTGCGAGGGGACAGCGCGGGGGCGCTGGAGCAGATCGTGTGCCCGGAGCTGTGCTCGGAGCGGGCGCTGTATTTGGAGCGGGGGCTGTGCCCGGAGCTGTGCCCGGAGCGAGGGCTGTGCCCGGAGCTGTGCCCGGAGCGGGGGCTGTGCCCGGAGCGAGGGCTGTGCCCGGAGCTGTGCCGGGGGCTGTGCCCGGAGCTGTGCCCGGAGCGAGGGCTGTGCCCGGAGCTGTGCCGGGGGCTGTGCCCGGAGCTGTGCCCGGAGCGAGGGCTGTGCCCGGAGCTGTGCCGGGGGCTGTGCCCGGAGCTGTGCCCGGAGCGAGGGCTGTGCCCGGAGCTGTGCCGGGGGCTGTGCCCGGAGCTGTGCCCGGAGCGAGGGCTGTGCCCGGAGCTGTGCCGGGGGCTGTGCCCGGAGCTGTGCCCGGAGCGAGGGCTGTGCCCGGAGCTGTGCCGGGGGCTGTGCCCGGAGCTGTGCCCGGAGCGAGGGCTGTGCCCGGAGCTGTGCCGGGGGCTGTGCCCGGAGCTGTGCCCGGAGCGAGGGCTGTGCCCGGAGCTGTGCCGGGGGCTGTGCCCGGAGCTGTGCCCGGAGCGAGGGCTGTGCCCGGAGCTGTGCCGGGGGCTGTGCCCGGAGCTGTGCCCGGAGCGAGGGCTGTGCCCGGAGCTGTGCCGGGGGCTGTGCCCGGAGCTGTGCCCGGAGCGAGGGCTGTGCCCGGAGCTGTGCCGGGGGCTGTGCCCGGAGCTGTGCCCGGAGCGAGGGCTGTGCCCGGAGCTGTGCCGGGGGCTGTGCCCGGAGCTGTGCCCGGAGCGAGGGCTGTGCCCGGAGCTGTGCCGGGGGCTGTGCCCGGAGCTGTGCCCGGAGCGAGGGCTGTGCCCGGAGCTGTGCCGGGGGCTGTGCCCGGAGCTGTGCCCGGAGCGGGTGCTGTGCCCGGCGCTGTGCTCGGAGCGGGGACTGTGCCGGGGGCTGTACCCGGAGCGGGGGCTGTGCCTGGCGCTCGGGCCCGCGCGGGTCGACCGAAAGGCCGGAAGACGTAGGCAATAAAGAAGAAAATTGAAATTCGTTGACTGTTCGGCTTTAACTGAAGGAGTGTAAGTTACAGGGAAAGTGGATGAAAGGTGCCCGCACGCCGAGCGATCCGCCCCGCTCCGTCGGGGGGCGTACCGGGGGCACGGCGGGGAGGGAGCCCCTGAGCGAGGGCGGCGCGGCGGTCCCGGCACGGGGCACAGCATCCCTGGCCGGCGTGCCCGCTGCCCTGTGGTAACCCCGGCCCGGCGCTTCGCCGGGGTGAACGACCTCCGGGAGCGCGGCGGGCGCTGCTCGCTCTGCCGGCGGCCCCGGCCGCCCCTCCGCCGTCACATCGCCTTATCGCCCATGGCAACGGCGCGCGGGCCCGCGATTGGCAGCGCCGCGCCCGCCCCCGCGCCCGCCGTGGGTGCCGGCCCTGGCTGCGCCGCCGCTTCCCTTTGTGGAGCCGCTGCGCGGCCCAGCCGCGCTGGGATTGGCGCCTGCCGAGCCTCTGCGTCCATCGCCGAACCGCGGTGCCAGCGCGGCCGTACCCCACAGTGTGCACACCCGCGGGCAGGCGGGACAGGGACACGACGAGGTCCGCGCCCGCCGGGGGTCGGCGCTGCCTCGCACCCGGCCAGCCCGGCCCGAAGCCAGGCATAGCAGCAGCGCCCAGCCTTCCACGGCCTCCAGTGCGGGGTGGGGCGGGGCGCCACAGCTTGGCCCGGGGCCGCGGGCACGGGGGCCCGCCCGTGGCCGACTCGAGAGCTGGTCAAGGCCCCCTCCTCCCGTGGAGCGGCTCCGGCGGGCAGGGGTTGGCATCACCCCGCGTCCGACTCGGGGCGGCCCTGCCCCGGCTCTCATTGGACTGCGGCGAGGAGTAAACTGTCAGCCCATGTGGCGTGGCCGCCGGAGGTGGCGACTGCTTAAATAGCGGTGGGAGCTAGAGGGAGACAGTGAGGAGAGTGCGGAGGATCGGCCGTGCGCAGTTCGGCACCGGCCGCAGCAGCAGCAGCGTCTGCCCGCAGCACCGAGCCCGCGCTGAGCTGACGCCAGAGTCCTACCGGCACGAAACCTTCTGCCCCTGTGCAGGTACCGGCGGGACAGCGGACGCGGCGCGGTCGTGACAGCGGCAGCCTCTGCTGCCGCCTCCGCGGGCCGCGGGTGCGCCGGGAAGGCTCCATCTTGCCCCCCGCGCCGGACGGGTGGGGAGGGTCCGTGGGCTCGGTCCGCACGGCCGGGAGGTTCTGCTCCCCGGGCCCGCGGTGGCCGCGCCCCGTTGCTGCGGGCCGCTTTCCCGGGACCCGGCGCGGCCGTGCCGGGGAGAGCCCCCTCGAGTCAGCGGTGCCGCGCCGCAGCCGCAGCCTCCCCCTCCGCCTGCCCGGCGAGGTGGGTGCATCGTGGTGCTGGCGCTCGGCCATCTTGGCGGCGCGGGGGGACCGTGCCGCGGCCCCGCGGAACCGGGCCGGGCGGAACCAGGGCCCGCTGCCCGCAGCCNCGCGGCAGCGCAGGCTGAGGGAGCTCGCGCGGGAGGAGGTCAGCGCTCGGTGTGGCCGAAGGACGCGCCTCAGTAGGTGTTGGGAATCCATCGCAGGAAAGGTACCGTGGATGGTGCTAACCTATTCTTTTTCACTTCGGTATAAACCAGCAGCCCACCCGAAATAACTCGGTGATCGTACACCAGCGTGGATTTGATGCTGTGATTCCGTCAGGAACAGGATGGTCATCCTTTCTCTTGTGCTGTTTTTGCACCTGTTTGTTTTCATTCCACATTCCTTCCCTGTCATAGGGCCTTTTGAGATACTGAAGGCATGTTTTTCTTAGCTAAAAGCTGTATTTGAATGCTTAAATATAAACAGGTAGTACTAAGGCTGTGTAAGTTAACTCGCATACTTCATCAGATCAGCGTTGGGGACTTCCAAGTGTGCCGTGTCCTAAAAGAGAAAAAACCTCAAGCCAGAAGAGCAAAGGGTTCACCTTTTCCTGAAGCCTCTATCCTTCTGGAAACAAAGTGAAAATAATAGAACACTGTGAAAGACTGCATTTAGTGGGTAAATTCAGAGGATGAGGGCAATTATGGACAAATGTTTTGCAAACATGGGACTGAGATTTTTATACAAATAATTTCTGTCCCCTTGGGGATCAGACAAGCTGTGTTGATTCCATGAGCAAAATCTAAATTTTCTTCAATAACGTCTTTAAACTACATTGCATTTCCCACTGAACAGTAGCATTTTAAATATGAACACATTACCATTTTTCATTTGTCTTGTGGTCAACAGGACAAATACAGCTTTGAAACAGAAAGAGACATTTGTTAAGTCTTCATTAAATTGAAGCTATAGGACACAGATTGACAGCAGCCAGATGCTTTCAAAAAATGAAAACCAGACTATGTTTGCCTGTTTTGTGAAGGGCTTTTTTGGAGGCAGGCATTACAGCTCTTTACAAGTGAAGTTCCTATGTAAGAACAGTGTTTATTACAAATTTTAGAAATGATAGTCAGAGATGAGGAAACCAGGGTCATGATGTAATCATACTGAGAAACAAAGAGAGCAATCCTTTTGTCAGTATCTGTGCTGAAAAAATCTATGAAGGAGTAGTGAGTGTTTCATTTTACAATAGTGGGAGATCCAAAACAGATGAAGATTTGGCCTGTCTAGAAGCAGTAGTAGAGCTATCTTTAAGGGTCCTGTCCCACTGTGATGACAGCCATCAAAATAACAGTGAAATAAATATTGTGCTCCTGTCTAGGAAAAGGAACTGTGCATTAGGCAAAACAAGGTTTAGATTTTATTTGTTGTGTCTTTGCAAACAGCTGTTTCTTCCCTTCCTTCCATCACAAAACGCTAGGTGAACAAGTTACCGCAGAATAAGTTCTCTTTGGTGGTTGGCAAGTCAGGTACAAGCAGGAGAAGGAATCAGATTTTACCTTCACTTTTTTATTTTCCATGTCTTTTTTTTTCTCTTTCCCCCTATGAGCTTACAAGCTTAATGGCCACAGAATTATTTCTGTCGGGAACCAGTGGATAAAATTATTATTATAAAGTTGTACTGATGCCAGAGATGGTGGAAAACCCTGATTAATGCTTTTTTTTGATTGATTTTTGGTGCTGAATTAGTGAGGGACTGAAAAACAAATATTTTAAATGCAGTAGAGAGCAGTATTTCAACTTGAGAGTAGTTTTGATAACACTGAAGATAGCATGATGCCAATAGTTATTCAATGCATAGAGAGCCAGGTTAGGAAAGTATAACATGTTTGGAGAAGGAACTGGCACCAATAAACAAACCAACCTTGTCAAATGGCTAATGTGGGAGGTAGACCAGAGCACAGGTATAAAGTGATGAAAGTTGTTACTAGTCAGTAAGAGCAGAAGGGATTGTTGGTGACTACCATCACAAACTGAATGAGTCAGCAACACAATATATTGCTAAACAATATTGTGTAAATACAATGAGATGGTCTTTGTGCTTTACTGAAGTGTCTACTGGACTGATATTTTGGCACTGGGGTGGGATGTGGTGTGTGTTTGCTTCTCTCCCCTCAGTCAAAAACTCAAGCTGAGGAGAATTCACAGAATTGAATTTAAGCAAAATCAGGGATAAACTGAGGGAAAAGGATGTTAGATATCTGGTTGGATTCAGCAAAATAGAGTCTTAAGGAACAGGTGACTCCTGTTTGTCCCTCTGTATCTTTTTTGTCTCCTGTTTTAACCTGTCACTTTTGAGCACCTTGCTTATCAGAGGTAGCAGGAGCAGTCTGTTCTGTATGTTTGCTGTAGTCTAATCTCTTTTAAAACAACTGTAGAGATAATTTTCTTTCTTGCTCTGTGCCATGCCCTATACTTGAAAATCTGTCAGCGTTATGTGTTACTGAGTATAGTCTAAAAATGCTTTACAGAAAGTCTCTAATATAGTAAAACAATTCAGTACACCATTTTCGTCCAAAGTTAATCAACTTTAACATTGTTTACCTGTTTATTATCTGTCAAGGAAGACTGAAGACATTGTTGGTAGCTATGACAGCTGTTTCAGTCACTGTTTAATCAAGGGATGACTTGATATTTATGATTTTTCCTCTTACCTCCTTGTTTTCTGACAGCAGATCATCTCTTCTGTCTGCTGCTAAAGTCCATACTTTGTACTTGTCTTTTGTAGCTCTTTGTAGCAAGTCTATATCTTTTTGGTTCTTTGTGTGTTAAAATCTTTAACTTGTGGCTCTTCTTACCCGTTCACCCAGCTAAAATAAACTTCTTGGCACTTGTTCTTCTGATTTTGATTACTGCAGCATCTTTTTCTCCACCTTTGACACAGTCTTGCTCAACTACATTCATAACATGTTGGCAAAAATTGCTTTGCTTATGAATTCCATTACTTTGCTGTCTCAGAAGAACATTTTGTTGATTGGCCATACCTGCATGGAGTTTTTCTGAGACTCCAGGGAAAGAGATGTGGGATGGGAAGGAACAATCCCAGAAGTGATGTCTCAGTTCCCTGAAACAGACATTATATTTCTCTCCCTAGAGATCATGACCCAAAGAGCTGAGGTATAAAATTGAATCGTAATTAAATTATCATTTTGTATATCTCTTGTGTTACGCTTGAATTGTAAGCTTTGTACATGAGATCTGTTCATTCCCTGCCCCTAGCACAGAAATTCTGAAAATGTAGCAGAGTTATGGCCCTTGGCTGGGTTTTACAGGTACAGTGGTGAGGCCAATAATACAACTGACTTACTAGTTTTATGTGAGTGGAAAAGCTGAGGGGCGTCGCTTCAGCACAGAGTGGACTGTGCCCATTACTACCAACTTGAGTTTTGGGAACTGGTTTCTCAGTAAGGGCCTTGCTCAATTTGACCCCTAGTGCTTTCTTTTTTAGATGAACAACCAGAGTGGAATGGTTCTGCTATTGTTCAGGTTTTTAGCACAGGACCTAGAAATCCCAGATGCCCTTTTGGGAGCACTTCTGTTTCTGCTCCCATAAGTAATGGATTGGGTGAGGTAACCATCTCTTCTGCTTCAGTGTTAGATGTTGCATAATTCCACAGTTACTCCACAGATCTGAATCAAGATAATTGCTGAAAAAAAGAAGGGTGAAAGAAATCAGGCAGCCTCTGTGGCGTTGTATTTTGGCAGAGCCAGAGCTCAGCTGAGCTGAGGGCTTTGCTTTCCTTCTGCACCCTCCACCAGTGTCTTCCAGCTATGGGAAAGCCTTACACTTCCTGAGCAGTGTAATGTATGGATGGAAGAGAGGCCTATTTCTTGCACAAAAGCATCAGGAATTCCTGAAAGAGGCTGTGAAACAACACCCAAATGAAACATCTTGGGTTGGAAAAACAGCCATGAAGTGCTCAGCAGAGAGTATCCAATAGTGCTGTATTTTGAACAAGATGATCCAGCCCCAGCAGCACTTCAGTGAAGTACCTGCATGGCACCAAGGAGTGTAATACCTCATGGAAGTCACATTTCAGCTTGCTCCTAGCAAATGTTTTCCTTCAAAGTTAAGATAGACTTGTAGTTGTTTAAATACCTAGTCTTCCTTGTGATTGTTACTTGTTTAAAATTCCACACATTAAAGAATATTTGGCCTCTACAGAAGGATTATCTAAGGAAGTACTGTGAATGCTTACTACCGCTTTGGTTCCTGCAACCACACTTTATTTATTTTTATATTAAACGCCCCATATATATGGGGTTATTTCCCCCCTTCACTCCCCTGCTTCAACTTGCCTGCTTAGGATGTAAAATTATAATTTGGATTTAACTGAAACATCAGGTCATTCTCTCTACTTAGTTGTTAATATATTTTTAGTGTAATAGAAAATAATGCAGTGTAGTATACGAGCTATCATTTGGTATTGTGGTCTGGTATAGGTGTCCTGCAATGCTGTGTTACGCAGCATAGTCCTCTTTTGTGGTGTTTGAGATTGGGGTCTTGAATGCAAATTTCTTGGGACAAAAGCTGAGGTTTTTCATTCCATCTGTAATCCAGACCTGTTCTGCCAAGTCATGCCTTAAAGCACCACCCTCTATCATATGTAGTCAATGGCACATTCTCAATCCTCTAAACGTGTGGCAGTGCAGGGTACAGTTAGGAAACACTTTAGATGTAAGACTTACTTCTTTGGTCTGGGCATGTAAGAGTATGCTAAATTGTACTGTAGTCTTTGGGCTCTGAGTTGGGTTTTCTCTGTGTGGGCTTTTTTGTTTCAGTTCGTTTGGTTTGGGATTTTTTTTCTTGGACTTACTTTTTTTTTTTTCTTATTTTGGTGGGATTTTTGTTTGCTTGGTGTTTTGGAGGCCTGCTATTTATTTTGGGGGGAGTGGTTTTGGGGGATTTTGTAGTTTTGTTTGTTTGGTGATTTTTTTCCCCTCCAACAAATCTTTTGATTATTGATTCTTAACTTAGCATTTACCTTTGGAATGATTGTAGAACTTGTTTTGCTACCTGTTAGGTTTGCCTTGTAATTATGTATTTTACTATGTGCATTTCATAATTTCTCCACCCACCTCTGCTTCAGCATGTTAATCTTTCTTCTCTGCTGACTTCATAGAGGCTCTTCATTTAGCAGAGGTACACTTACCCATTTCTAGTGGTTGTGTAGAAGCTGGTGTTCTCAGAGAGCCTGATGCTCCTTCAGGATCAGTTTCCTCATCCTTACCAGCCTCGTGGACCTTATGGCCCATTTGATTAGTTGGGATAAATTTTTTTATTTTTTTTTTAATATTAGAGACTCCATGAGCTGTTCCTGTGTGGGTGTTTCTCCTGCAAATACACGTTTGTCACAACATGTCAGGAAGACTAGACACATATACTTTCCTCTGTGTGAAATCTTACTAGTCTTACTGCTTTGTGGGTCACAGCAACAGGGAGAAGTTAAGAGATGGAGGACGTGGTGATTGCAGGCATAGCAGGAAAGCTGCCAGAATCTGAGAACTTGCAAGAGTTTTGGGAGAACCTGCTTAATGGAGTTGATATGGTCACAGAGGATGATCGGAGGTGGAAACCAGGTGGGTGCTTATTGTTCCTCCTTTAGGAGCCCTGAGTTCTGAGTGTGTTAGAGGAATTGTCCTATGAAAAGAAAGGATTTATGAGATGAAACCCTGCCAGAGCTGAATTAACTTCTGATATATTATCAAGAAATTCAGGAGCAGAACACTTCTATGAAGGTCTCATGCAATCCATTTTATAATGTCATGTCTCATGCAGCAGTACCTTATAAATGATATGTCGCTTACTTTCAAATAAAAGAGCCCTCTGACAGCAGTGAGGCAACATGAATTCTGTACCTGCCATTGATAGCTGTGACAATAAGATGACTGACATTTCTCTGGATTCAGAAGTAGCACAGGATTCCAGTGCTGTGATTTTATGGCTTTTCACAATGTTCTTTTTTTGTCTGATCATCCTTTTGAAGTGTTTGGCACATGTCTACCCAGTTCAAGCTAGTGATTTGCAGAAGTCAAAAGCAGCTTTTGTTTTTCCTTTAACTGGTGACTGACTGGAACCACTGATTTGGACTCTACTTGGTACAACTTGCCAAAGTAAAAATTTTAAATTAGATAAATGTCTTTTGCTGCTATATCCAGGAGAGTCTTAAAAATTATAATTGATTTTGTTAATGCAGCATTCTCATTTCCAGCTGAGGTTGGGTCAGTAAATGTTCATGCAGTACTCTGGGCATTGCACAAGGAAGGGGAATTTCCTGTGTAACTGAGAATCACCTGTGGTCTTTCTGTACTGTCTCTCAGCTTGTAGCTGCTTCAACACTCATGTATTCTGTGACTCAGCGTTGTATTTTTCTTCTCAGGAATTTATGGACTGCCCAAGAGGAATGGAAAGCTCAAGGACATAAGTAAATTTGATGCATCTTTTTTTGGGGTTCATCCCAAACAAGCTCATACAATGGATCCTCAGCTTCGCTTGCTGTTAGAAGTTTCTTATGAAGCTATTTTGGATGGAGGTGAGCAGATGAATGACTGGAGATGGGCAGTTATGCTGTATTGTCTCTGTGCAACAGGTGCAGACAGGCACCTGTGTTATGACAACTCTAAAAAGAGAAAGCCATCACATTAGAGAGGAGACCACAGACCCGGTATGGGGGCTAGAACAAAGCTGTTTTCTCTGGAATGTAAATCTGTGCTGCCTGGCAGAAAATTTGCACCTGCATCATGTGATATAACCTGTAAGACAGAATCACTTAAAGAGTCAACAGTTCTAGAGCTTTTTTGTGTTCCGCTCTACCCTAATATTCCATAAGAATTCCCTTGTAAGAGGCAAGTTTGTAGTGCAAAAGGAAGATTACTTGGTTAGAATTCTCATCCATGGTCTAAAAGAATGACAGATGGCCTGATGTATTCCTGTCTGTCGGCCAGGTTCTTGGAAAACCTATAGCATTTATTTTGTTTCTGTAGAATGTTTTCCCAGGAACTGTGCTTTTAGAAATAGGAACCTCTCTCAAAACACTGGCATTAATAGAAGAGTTTTTGAGTTACTTATACACAAAGCTTGTTCTTCCTGTTAATCAGTTTCATGTCAGAACATGAAAAGAAGCACATGGGGGGAAAAAAAGGTGGAACCACCTCACTAGTACTAACTAGATATGAGTGCAAATTGAAAGCGAGGAAATTTAGGATAGGTATCTGGAAGAAATTCTTTACTGTGAGGGTAGTGAGATACTGGAACAGGTTGTCCAGGGAAGTTGTGGTTGCCCCAACCCTGGCATTGTTCAAAGCCGGATTGGATAAGGCCTTGAGCAACCGCATCTAGTGGGAGGTGTCCCTGCCCATGGCAGCAGTGGGAGGTGGGGAGGGTTGGGACTAGATGATCTTTAAGGTCCTTTCCAACACTTAACATCCTGTAATTCTGCAACTTAACTCTTGCTCGTTTGCTGCTGACCCTCAGCGTGGAGATTGAATATTGTTTGTCTCCAGGACTCCTGAAGCACAGAGGAGAAAGAGAAGAGATTGTGCCAGTTGAGCTTGCTATGCAGTTTTTTTAAGCAATGTTGTTTCTTGTTCTGGTTATTGGCTTTTTCTGGGCTTAAGAATTTTCATTTCTGTCTTTTAGTCCAGATCTGGGCACTGTTTGTGCCGAGATATAGATATTGATGTGGTCACATGATACTCCACGTGCTGTGATTTTTCTCCCCTTCATTCTGCTCCTTTTCTCTGTATTGGAAATCGGCTGTTAGCTTCTCTCATCAGCATTTTTGCCTTTCATAGTCTATACGCTTTTTTACACAAAACTCTGGCAATGCCTGGCTGGGCTGGAAAGCTTTGTCAGGGCACAATACGTTCTGGCCAAAAGCTTATACCAAAGTTCTGACAGACTCAAGTAAGACTTGTGAGGTCTGTGGTTGAATTGGCTGAAAAGTTACTAAAGGTAGGGAACAATGCTGCAGGCTTGCTGGAAAAGGACAGTAAGTAGTATTTGGTGAACTGGTGCCAGTGGACCTGATATCTCCCCAGTTTGCCCCTCATTATAAGCTTGTTTATATATAAAGTGTAATCTACTTTCCAATGTCCCCATAGGTATTAATCCGGCCACTCTCCGTGGCACAGACACAGGTGTATGGGTTGGTGCCAGTGGGTCAGAAGCTGCCGAAGCCCTTAGCCAAGATCCAGAAGAGCTTTTGGGATACAGTATGACTGGCTGCCAGCGTGCTATGCTTGCCAACAGGATTTCCTATTTCTATGACTTAACAGGTAAGTGTCCCCAAACCTGTTGATGCTGATCAGCAGTTACAATTTCAACATGATTGTGCCAGTTGTTGTAGAGGAATGGGGTGGATATGATGATGTAGACCCCTTTTGGAAAGAGAAAGTAGCATGTAACTATTGTAAGGAGGCATATGAGAAGTAAAAAATATATTGTAAGATAAGACTCATTGTAAGGCCTTCTAACTCAGCTGCTGCTGCTGGCCATAGCTGATGTTCACCTGAAAGATGTGATGTTAGGAGGCCTTCATAAAAAGATTTGGGTCCTTTCTGGTCTTTAGACTGCTATTTGGTATTGAGCTATGTAGAAGTCAGCTAGCCCAGAGACAAACTGACTGTATCAGTTGGCTCTTTTTGAGTAAAGGGGAAGAAGTAGGAGAGCCACCAGAATGATGTGATTGAAGGCATAGATATGACTCAATCCATGTATGGTTTTGAAGAGAGTGGAGGAATGGGAAGTGATCTGAAGAGCAGCAGAGAACAGAGATAATGGCAAGAGTAGCACCAGGAAGGGCAAGGGATTTTTATTGATAAGAATGGGGAACTAAGTGAGATCTGTCTGTGAAGCTATGATCTCTTTTTGATGGAGAGACAGAATTTTAAAAAATGCCCTTAAGGTCAGTCTGTTCATAGGTTTTTCCCCCCTTTTCATGCCTTACCTAGTGAACAGGCAGAAATGGTGGCTCTTGTCTCCCATAGCATCAGGTTTATCTCTTAGGTTCTGAAGCAACTCTTAACTATTTTTTTTAAATATGTTTCTCTTGTGATCCCATCCTGTAGTTTTTAGAGAACAAGCTAGGAAATTAAGCTGCTTTCTTTTTTTTTTTTTTTCCCTTCCTTTCCTTCTCTGTTCCTTAAGGACCAAGCCTAACTATTGACACAGCCTGCTCCTCTAGTCTAGTTGCTCTGGAAAATGCTTATAAGGCAATTCGTCATGGACAGTGCAGTGCAGCCCTGGTAGGAGGTGTCAACCTCCTGCTGAAACCCAACACATCTGTGCAGTTCATGAAACTGGGCATGCTTAGTCCTGATGGTGCCTGCAAGGCTTTTGATGTTTCAGGTAAGGAATTAGTACAAAAGTTTGTCACATTGTGTGGGAGGAACTTATTACAGTTTGTGACCACCTGCTCTTTCAGTACAGCAAAGAGCTGGCCTCGTAGTTCTGAGGTGCACCATTTGGGACATACCCTGGGGCCTGATCTGTGTTGCATGTGGGGAAGATACTGACACTCTGTGGTTCATTCCTCTGCCACTGTGGAGATAAAATAGCTCTCTCTTGATGGAAACTTTCTATCACCATTTGTGATGAGCATCATGCCTCTTCTCTAGAGCATGACTTTTTTTTTTAAAAAAAAACAAATAGATAAGTCATATTCTAAAAGCAGTCTATTGTAAACAGTAGCTCAGGAACAAGATCTTCTTACTGCAATAGTGTTTTGCAACATTTTACAAAGCAGAGCAGATTTAGAGATTTGTTCTTTTCTCTCTGCTCTCAGGAAATGGATATTGTCGCTCTGAAGCTGCTGTTGTTGTTCTTTTGACCAAGAGATCTATGGCTAAGCGGATCTATGCCACAATAGTAAATGCTGGAGTTAACACTGATGGCTTTAAGGAGCAAGGTAGGTCCTGAGCTGCTGAAAAGTGAGATACCAACAGAACTGTTCAGTTCTGAGTCTTTGTCATCAAAAATAGGCTGTTGTAGGGTTCTTCTTTAGGTGTGTGAATGTTTTTTAGTGTTTATGGGGTTTTTTTCTTTTTCTGTTTTGATAATGCAAAGTTCAGGACCCTGTTTTCTAAAGAAGTTGAGGAACAGAAGTGGTGGTTTCTACTATATGAATAAACAGCTGTGTTCTGTTGCTAATTTAGCTTTCTTCAGGACATCTCTGCAGTAACTTCTGCACTGATGGTAGAAATGTAGGTAGTGTTAATGACTGTAAAGCTCATGTCCTACTGGTGTCCAGCTTCTGCTCTCCAGTTATGGAGACACTAAGTTTCACATGTTTTGCTTTATCTGGACATCTCCTAGTATTCTGTTGACCAGTTATTTTTCCACCGTAGTCTAACATTGCTTTAGGTTCATTTCTGGTTCTGCTGCTCTTCTTACAAAGATCCTGAGAGGCTTATTGTGTTTGGTGCTAAGGACATAGTATAAATCCTGAAAAACTCTGTAGTGTTTTGGGGGGGATTTTTTGTTTGGTTGGTTTGGGGATTTTGGACCTGGTAGCCCCAAGCAATGGAAAGGGTGCTAAAATCAGAATGGGAAGTACCTGATAGAGAGAGGAATTGATGGCGATTTTGTTCCCAGGTGTGACATTCCCATCTGGAGAGATGCAGCAGCAGTTGGTCAGGTCTTTGTACAGGGAATGTGGTGTCAAACCTGAAGAAGTGGAGTATGTTGAAGCTCATGGGACAGGCACCAAGGTCAGCACAGCCCTTGTGGGTTTGGAGTGTTTTCTTCCCTTGCATCACTTGCCACACTTTTCCATGAAATTATGCTTTGTTTTCCCAAAGTAAAATCCTTTTTCCTTCTACCAGTTAGTAGAATACGTTCTGTTTCACCGCTTTTGGATTTTACCCAAACACCATAAATTTTCAGATTTCTCTTTCGTGGTGTGTTTTGGAAGTGATAGCTAATAGCTGTTCTGATTCTCTTCATACTAGGTTGGAGATCCACAGGAAGTAAATGGTATTGTAAATGTCTTCTGTCAATGTGAGAGGGAGCCACTGTTGATTGGATCAACCAAGTCAAACATGGGTCATCCAGAGCCTGCCTCTGGGCTTGCAGCATTAGCCAAGGTAACAGGGGGCTTGAGAAGGAACACAGCAGTGTGTGGGGTTTTAATGTTCATTTGGTTTATGGAAAATTTGCAGTGATTCAGGGTAAAATGTTCACTTGTGATGGTAAGAACTCAGGTATTTCTTATTAACTACTTGCTTCACTTGCAAATACTTCTAAAAGCTCAGGTGGCTATTCTGCAAACTGCAAATGCCCAGGTGGCTCTCTACTGTGTGCGTGCACTTCAGTTCCTCCTTCCTACTGAATTCTACAGGAGCATAACTCTGCTCAGAATAAAGGTGTTGGCATCTTTGTTAATCCTTATTGATCCTTATGCTGGACATTCCCACAGAACTCTGCTGTAAGTCATTTGGTTTTGAGGTGCATACAAGTAGAGGGATTTAGATGTTTGGAGTAGTTGACAATGACCAGTGATGAGAGGCAGTGTGGGCTTTCAGTGCCAAAAGAGCAGCTTATCCTTCTGGCTTTTTGTCAGGGATATATCATCTCTTCCTCTTCTCTCTTAGGTTGGCAAGAAGCCAGGTGAGTTCTTTGGGATGAGGCTACCAGCTTGAATAACTGTATGTCTTAGCAACCAGCCTGCTAACTACTCCTGTAGGCAGACAGTCATCTATTGGCTCTGGCTGCTAAACTGCTTAGCAGAGAGCTAGCTAATGTTCACACTTGCTTGTAAGCCTATTACCACAGAACCACGCAAACTGAAGTCACGTACACTGCCACTGCTAGAATTTTAGACTCTTCAAAGTAGTTACTGTGACCTGAATACATACAACTTACTGTGAATAGCCTCATCTGCAAACCATGGAGACAGCAGTGTCTGTCTGTCTGTAGAGGGGAGTTTACTTTTTTTTTTTTAGCGCCCTTATCTGAGAGTGACACTTTCTTCATAGAAGGAATGATAACTGAGACATAAAATAAGCTTTGCAATCCATACTGTTGTATGTTTTAAACAGTTTGTTTAGTGTGGTTCTGTTATCTGTCAGGACAGGTTCATAAGTTTGAGGTACTGTTTTCCTCACCTCAACACCAAAAGCCCAATGTCTCTTAGATAGTAACTGTCTCGAAAAGGTTGCAGTTTCTATAAATGTTTTCTTCTGGAATTCCATAAAATGGTCTTGTATGAAATGTCAGGAAAAAAGATCTCGAAAGTATCTGGTTTCAGACTTGAAGAGAATCCATTAATTATATGGAAAGGTAGGAATTAAACTAGGGTTTACCAAGGCCACTTTAGTCAAATTCTGGCAAGGGAGGGAAAACTCACCTGCCCCTTTTAAGTACTCTCAGCCTGTCTAATTGCTTGCTTTGCAGCAAAATGGAAGCTACTCAGTGCCACTGGTTTGTACACTCAGGGTACTGTACTTTCAAACTTATGTAGAAACCATGGCAGATTTAAAAGTATAAATATGTGTGCAGTGTAAAGCAACAGTGACATCAAAGTGCCTAGTATTGTAAGTGTAGGATGGTATACTTGAAAACACTTAGACTGCAGCTTTAACCATGTTGACTGGAGCTGAAAGCATATATTTATGCTGGTTGTTCTCCCAGTTGTTGTCTGACAGTCAACCTGGCAGAACAGTTCCCAAACTAGAATATTGCTTTCTGACCATTTTGGGATGATGAAGGAATTGCCAAATATACAGAGCACAGAGTGTCTGCAGCTGACCTTGTAGTCTGTGACTTGCTGGGCTCGTACCACAAAGGAGTATGGGCTTGGTGTCATGGGCTGTATGGAAACATGCTGATGAGAGAAGGGAGCTCTTGGGTTTTTGGCACAGATACTCTGTTCCTCACGCTGCTTGTGTACCTCCCTTTTGCTGTGCCAGTTCTGACCAGCCTTCTGTTCCTGCTTTTTTGGATGAAGAAGACAACAAATGGGTGTAAAGCAGCAAGCAAATTCCTTAACCAGTGCTTCAGCTTAATTCTTTTGCAGCAAAGGCAGAAATAGAAGTAATTTGCTGTGATAAGGAAGAGCATATGTGACTCTGTTTGACAGGAGAGGGATGACATGGAATGTGGTTGAAGGAGTGGGATCTGAAAGGGGAAAAAGACAATGTGATAGTCTTGGTACCCAGGCTGCTTTTCCAGCAAGGCTGCGTGGCTTTCCAGTTAAAAAAGGGTCTGGAAGATAAACTTAAAGCTATTATGCTCATCTTCCCTACTGACTTCTTGCATGGATTTAATTTGCCTAGGTGGAGTAGGTACTACCTCAGTAACATAAATAATGCTATTTTCTGAAATGTCCCTTTATCCAAACATAGAGAACGCTTTAGTGTATGCTACATGGTCACTTGTAGTAAAACAGTAACAAAAGAATGTTTGTCACAAGACAACGTGCAGCATAGAACTCTTTTTCCTTTCAGGTCATTCTCTCTCTGGAACATGGGCTATGGGCTCCAAATCTTCATTTCAGTACCCCAAATCCAGATATTCCTGCCTTACAAGATGGCTCTTTGGAGGTGGTTTGTAAACCAACACCAGTGAAAGGTGGCCTTGTCAGTATCAACTCCTTTGGCTTTGGAGGTGCTAATGCTCATGTCATTCTGCGGCCAAATAAGAATAAACACCAGCCTCTGGAGACTTGTAACATGCCAAGGCTGGTTCAAGTTTCTGGCAGAACCCAGGAAGCTGTGGAAATACTGATTCAAGAGAGCAGAAAACATGGAGGATGTAGCCCATTTGTAAGCCTGCTCAGTGATATCTCTGCAATTCCTGTGTCCTCCATGCCCTACAGAGGCTACACACTGGTTGGCACTGAGAGTGAAATCAAAGAGGTTCAGCAAGTTCAAGCATCTGGTAGACCACTCTGGTACATCTGCTCAGGTAGGTGTGCAGGACTGCATCCAGGCTTCTCCATTCCATCCATAGATCTGGGGCTTGAGCAGTTCTATTCTGTCCTCTAATGTTATTTTCCACCATAGCATGCAGCTCTGTGATATGTCTAGAAGACTTGTGTTTGCTGTATCTTATCAAAACCTTGCAACCTAACTATCTAACCTAACTTTGCTATGATAGCAAAGTCCAGAAGAATAAAAAAGCAGTGCCTAATTTGCAGGATACTACAAATGTGCAATGTTTTGCTCTTAGAGTTCTTTAACTGGCAGGGCAAGTGTGTGATGTCTGCTCCTGTTAGGGAGTGTTACTCAATACTCGCTTTCTCCGTGCCTCTCGTGCAGGCATGGGAACACAGTGGAAAGGCATGGGCCTGAGCCTTATGAAGTTGGATTTGTTCCGCCAGTCTATTCTGCGCTCAGATGAGGCTTTGAAGAGCACAGGCCTGAAGGTCTCGGACCTGCTTCTGCAAGCAGATGAGAACACTTTTGAAGACACTGTCCATGCATTTGTTGGACTAGCAGCTATTCAGGCAAGATTCAAATGGCTAGTGGGAGTGATGGACTCAATCCACATAAGCATGTTCTGTTGATGTGTCTGTTTGGCTGGTAACACTTTATACCAATTAATGGAAGCTTGTTTTGTGTAATCAGCAAATGGCAGCTGTTAGAAATATCTCTCTGATAGGAGGGAGTATGTTGTACCTTTGACAGTTTCAGGCTCTGCAATTTGCAAGATGCGTGGGCTAATATAGATCTGAACTGATCTGTATGTGTATCTGTTTATCCTTTTAAGAGACTAAGGAATGTCTTCACGTTTTATGTAAATGTTTGTGCCAAGGAACAAGGTTCCATTGAATGTCTTCTAAAATTTGTTCTGCAAATTAACTAAGTGATGCTAAGTGAAATCTCTTTTTAATTCTGAGTGTCACTGTGGGATTCATGGTTTCTTTATAAACTAGAGGACAAGCTTTTAAAGTGATCTGGAAAGCTGGTCTTACCTCTTTCTTTGTATAGACACGTTCTTGGCAAACTCATGTTGTTGGAAATACTTTCTTAGTGGAAAGCTACATTATGGAGAAGCCCAAACAATACTGGAGTTGCATAATGATTCTTTGAATTGCTTTGGGATGTGGGATGGAGCTGCATTTGTGGGGGTGGGAGGGGAAAAGCGGCAAGGCCAAGAATGTCTATACCAAAATGCCATTTTGTTATGTACTTGCTACTGCTGTGTGCCTTTGAGGCCTGACACCTGCTTACTCTAACATGGAATCAGTAATCCTACTTCTCTTTGCAGATTGCTCAGATTGATGTGCTGAAAGCTGCAGGTCTGCAGCCTGATGGGATTTTGGGCCACTCAGTGGGAGAACTAGCTTGTGGCTATGCAGACAACTCCCTGAGTCATGAAGAAGCTATCCTTGCCGCTTACTGGCGCGGGCGATGCGTCAAAGACGCCAAACTGCCTCCGGGAGGCATGGCTGCTGTTGGTAGGTGTCCCCCTACCGAAAGAGAGAGGCAGCAAAGCACGTCTGATCTCTGTGTGGCATTGGGATAAAATTGGTCTCTCAAATGTGTTGATGGAAACTATAATTTCTGTAAAATTTTGGCCACTGTTGCCTCTTTTTTGTTTTCTTTTGATGTAGAACAGGTTATTAAATATTTAAGTTGATGCAGTGGTAGTGATCTCTGTCCTGGAATACTTCAGAATTTTGGTAATCCATCCAAAATTTAAGTGGAAATGGAGAGATTAATTGTCATGTGACCAATGACAGACCCAATAAATGATCATTTTGAAAAGATGAAAATGTCAAGCATTGGGGTTTTGGCTCTTGGTAGATATATATCATCAACACACACGTGTGTGTATATTTTTAAAAAAAAAAATATTTGTGATTGTCTGCCAGAGTAATGAAATGTAAAGCTACTAAGCCATTGGCTGAGGGAATTTACTAATAGCACTTCAGGCCTAATAGCACTTAGGAATAAGCTTTCTCCGGAATAAGCGTAGTGTTTTTGTAAATCATATACTTTTGCCCACTGTTGGGTGAAATTTCTGACACAGTAGTTTTTCTTTGTGTTGTGGCTTCATAGTGACTTATGTTTAAAAGCAAAATCATTTTTGGTAGCACTGTACTTCTGTTTCTTACTGGATGTAGTTGTCCATTAAAACTGTAACACTTAGGAGAAAAGCTATTGCAGGTACAACACAGTATGTTGGACTAGGTCACTTGTTACAATCCTATTTCTTAATTTAAGTAATCCTACAAAGGACTAAGTAAATTACCGTCTTATCAAAGAACTTACCTTGGAGTGCTGCATATAATGTTTTTCATAATCTGATGTTGAGTTGAAGTTCTGCCTGTGACTTGTATCTGTGTAATGTATGACCAAATGCTGCATGTGTTAAGCTAGTATGCCACTAGAGTTGTTGATTTCCATGGGTGTTTTGTGGCTCTCAGCAATCCAAGCTGGAACAGGGGAGAGAACACATGAGCTGGACTGCTAGAAACTAAGGGCAACATAAGACAAAAAAACCAATTCTGTAGCTTCTTTGAAAGTATGGGGTTACCCCCACTCTATTCGTTAATTGGATGGTACAAAGATTTGGCCTCCTGCCCTTGTGTTCAACATCCCTGTGTTAAATGTCATGTTAAAGCTCTAGGATAAATACCCTTAGCTTTTGCAGAATCGCTTTTAGCGAAGGGGAAGATGTCTGTCTGTCTGTCTCTTACGAAGCCTTCCCAATTTTATAATGTGCTGAATTCAGCATAGTGGCTGTGCAGTTAAGGCTGCCTCCTCTCATGAGACTCAGAGCTGGAAACACTTTTGTTGTCCTGAAGTCTTCCTTCTGCAGGTCTGACATGGGAGGACTGTAAACAACGCTGTCCTCCAAATGTGGTACCAGCCTGTCACAACTCTGAAGACACTGTCACTGTTTCGGGGCCACTGGTGAGCATGGAACTGATAACAGTGCATGCTGGGATTGTGATTGTGACCTGTGAAGTTGGGGTTTGAAGAATGCATGAAGCTCACTTAGAGCTCAGCTGCTGGTGAAGGGGAGCTGCACTGAAGTGCTGGAGGGGACATGGTGCTTTGTGTAAACTTACATGCTCAAATACTTGGAGAGGAAGTGATGTTAGTGCCTCAGTAAGCTGGTAAAAAAATACCTCTTATAGCCGTGGGTGTAGTGGGTGATAAGTTGTAAGACTGAGAAGGGCAATAACCTCATTCCAGCTATGGCTCCCCTTTAAGTGGTAAGTGATGAAGGGTGTGGGGGAAGTACAGTGACTCATACAGATCCCAAATACGTTGTGGGCTTTTATCTTAGTTCACTTATATTCCTCTTCTTAGGCTTCTGTGAATGAGTTTGTAGCCAGACTGAAGCAGGATGGTGTGTTTGCGAAGGAGGTCCGCAGTGCTGGCGTCGCATTCCACTCCTATTACATGGCCTCCATTGCCCCCGCGCTGCTCAGTGCCCTGAAAAAGGTAACGGTGCCGAACGGGCACTGCGGGGCTTGTGCTGGGGCACCTGGGCCCAGTGTAAGTGATGCTGAACTAAAGGAGACTCCTTTGGGAGGAAGATGACATCTCTTGAAGAGCATGTAGGCCTCTGTGAGACCTCATGTTTGAAATCTTTGGCCTCAAGCAGGAGGATGTCCTAGGCAATCAAGCTGGGTAAAATGGCCTGCAAAAAGGAGGGGCTGCTTGCTTTTGCCTGTTGTGTTGTTCTTCATGTCTGTCTCCTGTCCCCCTTTTGTCTATCTGTAGGTCATTCCACACCCTAAACCTCGCTCAGCACGATGGATCAGTACATCTATCCCTGAATCTCAGTGGCAAAGTGATCTGGCCAGGAATTCCTCTGCAGAATACCATGTGAACAACCTAGTGAGTCCAGTGCTATTCCACGAAGGTTTGCAGCGTGTTCCAGAGAACGCCGTTGTAGTAGAGATTGCTCCACATGCTCTTTTACAGGTAATGTATTTGATTATTTCAGTACAATACTATATTCATATGCTGCTGGAAGAAGGAGATTGGGAGTCTGAGGACTAGGGAATACTGTGAATACTGCTGCTTTTCATTTTCTCTCTTCCTCTCTCCTCCCCCCTATTTCTGAGAACACTTTTTTTCCTTCAGTAGTTTTGAGCCTTTCTCAGTTTTAACTTTTGGTTGGTTGGTTTTTTGTGTTTTTTTAGCGGGTGGTGTATGTTAATATTAAAAAAAATTAAAACATCCCTAACACATGACACCTTCTCATCCAGGCATTCACATTACTGCTTTATTCATTCCTATGCATTTCAGAGAGCTGATAGTCAGCTTTCTAAACTGCACAATGAGTAAGAAAAGCATGTCATTATTTGTATCTAAGGGAGAGCGTGTGTGGAAATTGGGGTGCAGTGTGAAATTCAAGATTTAACAAGTCTTCTCTATGAAAAACTCTGTTACTATCTGTAAACTGAATTCGGCTTGAGATTCTTGTCTTACAGACATGCTGGTGGTGGTGTTTTCCCCTTTCCTCCTAGACCAAGTAGTCTGAGACCACAGGAGCTTGTTTTCTTCATAAACTCCTTTCTCTTACGAGATCAGATCATCAGTACTTTCTCTCCACCCAATAAGAATCAATCCCTGTGGAATTATCTCCGCAGTAGAGAATGCAGAACCTGAGGTGCATTAGGATGTGCTTGCTCCACGAGATCAGTGGTGTGGTCTTATGCCTGTCCTTTAAGTCTCAACAACTGGTCTTTTTTATTTGGTCTGGCATATAGGAGGAGAGTCTTAAGAAGAAAAATAGTTACTTGTGAAACAAGATGAATAGTTATACAATGCTTTTGAGTTTCAATCCGGTGTATATTTACTGTGTCATGTTATTTATGCTTTGAAAGTTACTTGAAGCGAAAATTGGAGCAGAGTTTTTAAATTAGGCAGATTACTTTTCTCTTTAAAGAGTCTATTCCTGTTGAAATCTTTGAACAATTTGGGACTCTAATGCAAGTGACTAAGATTTCATCAGCTGAGTTTCAAAGTGTTTGACTTTTTTCTTCCGTCCCTCTGTTTTCTCATTTAAAAATCATGGGATCAAATTGAAGAGAAATTGAGTCAGGTGTTCAAGGCCGTGTTTTTTGGTCTAATACTTTTATCTTGGAAAATGCTCTAGGATGCTTCAGACTAGAAAGTGCTGCTCCTGGGAAAGGAGTGTGTGTGAGTGGGAGATGTGAGAAGGTGACTTTGAAGTTCTTCAAGTGCAGCTTTTGATTTCACTTGACAATCTGCTTGGGAAAAGGGATGTTTGTGTTTTGGCAGAATTACGTTAATGTTACATAGGTTCTTCTTTACCAGATGTGCAGCAGCTTGGTTTACTGGAAGGGTACTCTTCCCTGTTAGAGTGGTGTATGTTTTAGCAGCTAGCACAGAACTCTTGGCACAGAAAGCGTTTTGAGATCTCTAGAGAAAAATTCAGAGACAAAGTAATAAGTAAGACTTTCCACTGGTGACTTATGGACTCTACTTGACCAGGCTGTCTTGAGGAGAACTTTGAAACCAACTTGCACCGTTCTACCTTTGATGAAGAAAGAGCACAAAAATAATTTGGAGTTCTTCCTAACACAGATTGGAAAGATTCATTTAACTGGGTAAGGAGACTAAGGGAGGAGGGTGAGTGGGATAACGGAAGGCAATTCAGGTAGCATGCATGTCTTCACACAGATTGAAATACTCCTTCAAGAAAACCTGGGGAAAAAATGGGGTGTACATTTGTGCTTTACATGTTCACTTACGAAGTTTTCCTGTGGGTGAGAGACTGCTTGGGCTGGGAAGGTGCCTTTTAAAGATAAGTCCCATTTAAAGGCCTAGGAATCTGAAACTAGCTCTTGGAAATAAACTTCGCATCTTGTAGGCTATTAAAATTATGAATTTAGCTGCAGTAAGTGTTCGTGGTACTCCTGGAGACATCTCAGACATGGAGTGCAAGACCAATTACTGCCTGACCTCTAACTATTACAATCAAATTTTTCCCCCTACTTTTTCTCCCCATCCCTTCCCCCTGCCCTCCCTTCCCACATTGTCTTGATTCTTTTTCTTTTCCTAGGATAAATGTTCTTGGAAATAACTTGTTCCCATCTCTGGAATACCCTGTCCCTGTGGGAACACCTCTTATTTCTCCATACATCAAATGGGACCATAGCCAGGACTGGGATGTTCCAAAAGCCGAAGACTTTCCGGCAGGTTCCAAAGGCTCTGCATCTGCTTCAGTCTACAATATTGGTGTGTTCGTTTGTTTACAGTTTTTTGTTTTGCTCTGGGTTTTTTTGTACAACTAAGAATACTCAAAGCAGCATTCTTGAAGCCATTGTCTGAAGCTTAATGTTTGGTTTGTATTGAAAAAAACCCTGGATCTGCTTCTGAAAGGGAATGAAAGAATATGAACAAAGTAGACTCTGATTCAGACTAGGAGCAGTTTTGAGGGCATGTTGTTAGGCAGGATAGTTGGGGAAACAACTAGAACCTGCTAGACATTGAGGGGAAAAGACGTCTTTATTAGTGGGGCTTTTTATTTTTACTCTGCTCTTTATTCTTTGACAGATGTGAGTCCTGACTCTCCTGACCACTACTTGGTTGGTCACTGCATTGATGGCAGAGTTCTGTACCCAGCAACTGGGTACCTGGTGCTGGCTTGGCGAACTCTGGCACGGTCTCTTGGCATGGGCATGGAGCAAATGGCTGTTATGTTTGAAGATGTCACAATTCATCAGGCAACTATCCTTCCCAAAAAGGGTGAGTGAGGACTTCTTGTACAACTGCACCAAAACTGTGTAATGAAGATGAAGGGAGTGGGAGCAGAGGAATGTGTGGGAAAACGGAGGAGGAATGCAAGAAAGAGACTATAAAGAAGAGGGCAGCATGACTGAAAAAAAAAGGTGAATTCGTACAGTGAAGTAGTACATGTTGTGGTCATCTTTGACATGTTTTGAACAGTGAGTCTGGAGACAGTGAAAGAGTTCTGCTTGAAGATGGTAGCAGTGAATGATGTCTTGTCTTCCTCAATGTTACTTGCAGGATCAGTACAGCTGGAAGTAAGACTCATGCCTGCTTCCCGCTGCTTTGAGGTGTCAGGAAATGGGAATCTGGCTGTGAGTGGTAAGTGAGGGAAGTGTAAGTGTATGCACTGTCTTAGTAAAATCCATTATTTATGAACAATTATAATTGTTATTTTTGTTACTGTGCCCATCAGGGAAGATTTCCCTTCTAGAAAACACTGCTCTAAGGAACTTCCATAACCAGCCAGTTGACTTTCAGACTCAAGCAGACATGAACTCCAAGTCTGGGCTCTCGAAAGATGATGTTTATCAAGAGCTGCATCTGCGTGGATATAATTATGGACCAACATTCCAGGGTGTTCTAGAATGCAACAGTGAAGGTAAATTTCAGAAGAAAGCACCATGAGCATGGATATTGTAAAAATGACTATTTGATCTTTTAATTCCATTTGTACTAACAGTTCACCTGACTGTACTTTGTGTGGTAATTACACTTTTTGTGATAATGGAGAACAACCAAGAATTCTGATAACAGCTTTTCCAGTGCTGTATTTCCAATGTAGAACTGACTGTTGGAGTTTAGAGGGAATTCTGGATACATACATCAGGCTTGGCATGTAGTAAGGAGTGACATTCTGGCATCTACTGACTGACCAAATAGTGAGGCTTTCTATTCCTCTTCTGCAGCAAGCACAGGGAAAGTTCTGTGGAATGGGAACTGGGTGACCTTCCTTGACACCCTGCTACATGTGCTGATCTTAGCTGAGCCTGGCCGTAGCCTGCGCTTACCCACCAGGATTCGCTCAGTCTGTATTGACCCAGTGCTGCATCAAGAGCAGGTGTGCCAATACCAGGACAACACACAAGGTAATGTCTCATGCGTGAGCTCTTACTGGTTGTTTTGACTGCTGTGTGGTGAATGTATGAATTCCTAAGTAGTAGGATGAACTTTGAGGGGCCCTCTTAGTCTCCAAGCTATTCTGCAGCCCTGTAAGTAACAGTCTGACATAGCACTGTTCATCAGGTCACTTTGCTCAAAATATTTGTCATGTTTTCAAACTTACGTTTCTTTCCTGACTTTCAGCTTTTGAAGTTGTTGTGGACCACTGTGTTGACAGCCTTAAGGCAGGAGGTGTTCAGATCAACGGACTTCATGCTTCTGTGGCACCACGCCGGCAACAGGAACGGACCCCTCCCACCCTAGAAAAATTCTGTTTTGTGCCCTACACTGAGAGTAACTGTTTGTCTTCCAGCACCCATCTTCATGCCTATCTGGAGCACTGCAAAGGTAGGGTAGGATTGGTTTCTTGTCATGCATGGGGAATCTTCCAGCCTGACAGAAGCATCTGAGAGAAGCTGTTCATACTACTTGAGAACATTCTAGAAATTAGTGTTGGTCTCTGTAGAAGACTTCAGCAATGGTCTTGTTTCTGTACACTTGCTAGAAGTTAAAAGCTAATTCTGCCTGAGATTTCTAGAATTTGGGTAGGAGTGAAAAGCTATGAGGAGGGACATCTTCCCTTCTCTAGCAGTTGATGTGGTGTCAGATGGCACAACCAGTGGGTTGTGCAAGTAGAGAGGCACATCCAACAGAGAAGAAATTCAACCTACGTGCTTCAAACACTGACAGGAGAGCTTACTTCCTCAGGTCATTAACCTTGTTTTTTTTTCCCTGTGAAATACCAAGATAGGTAAGGTGACATGTTTGTTCCCCTTTGATTGTGGGCACAAGAGCATATGCAAACAGAGAAAGTGATTTAGTGAAGCATGCAAAAAAAATTTCTTTGCTACAAGAGTAGAATGGGAGTAATTCAGTCTATTGTGGAACTGATAGCTAAGTACAGTGCTCTTGGATGGGAAGACTTCCACTCAGCTCATCACATTAAATGCCTTTTCATCAAAAGGGGAAAAAACAGCTTTTTAGTTTTTACTCTAGTGATGAATTTTGCTTTGTCGTAAGAGAGTAATTTTGTCATGCAGTATTGGTAAAGTGTCTTCATGCTTGTTCTCAGATTTGGCAATAGGTTTTAAAGATTTCCTTTTTTTTCTTTTTTTTTCTTTTTTTTTTCTTTTTTTTTCTTTTTTTCTTTTTTTTCTTTTTTTCTTTTTTTCTTTTTTCTTTTTTTCTTTTTTTCCTTTTTCTTTTTTCTTTTTTCTTTTTTCCTTTTTCTTTTTTCTTTTTTCCTTTTTCTTTT
>VWZG01013167.1:104969-127252 GCA_013396735.1 Grallaria varia
TTTTTTCTTTTTTTTTCTTTTTTTTTCTTTTTTTTTTTTTTCCCCTTTGTTTTCCCTGCAGTGTCCAAATACTGTCCCCAAAGGGTTTTTTTACGTATGCTGTGGTGGGCATATTTTATTTTTGGTAATCCTGTTCCTGATCCTTGTCAGGATGAGCTATCGCCCATCAATTTTTAAAGCTAAAAAGCATTTTAGTATTTTTATATCTGCAAAAACTTAAAATTTCACTCCACAGGCTCCCTAAGTCAATCAGTGGTTTTCTGTTAGTTGCCCTCTTACCACAGGTAACTTTAGTGGTTTAGCTTATCTTTCCACAAAGCCTGTTTTCTGGGAGCCTGCAACTACTGCACAATACACAATCATGTGAAAGTTGAGTCTCTACTGTACCTGTGTAGCTGGGCTGATGATACAGGATGCTGTAATTTGTGATGCTGATCGGCTGGTGTAGCAAGTAGAGGCAAAGAGGAAAAGAAAAATTCTTGGAATATCTGACTCTTCTTTCATTTCCTCTTCTATTCCATAGGTCTGATCCAGAACTTAAAATCAAAGGTGGCAGTGCATGGAGTCAAACTAGTCATTCCTGGACTAGAGGCTGCTGTGGCTGCTACAGAATCCTCATCCATACAGAAGGGCCTTCAGCATATCCTTGCTGAAATTTGCCGTCTGGAACTGAATGGGAACCTCCACTCTGAGCTGGAACAGGTTGTGACTCGAGAGAAAATGCACTTCCAGGATGACCCTCTTCTCAGTGGACTGCTAGATTCTGCAGAGTTGAAGACTTGCCTGGATGTGGCAGTGGAGAACATGATCAGTCACAGGATAAAGATAATAGAGGTTAGTTGGAAGCCTGGGATGGGATGGTAGCTACTGTTTCTAGGTCTTCTAGTAACCTGATTGCATCCTTCTGTTGTTCTGGATATCATTTAGATAACATTCACATTTCAACTTGGTTTCTCGTTTTCCATCCCTTTTTCTCACAGGCTATTGCAGGAAGTGGACATCTGTACTCTCGTGTCAAAAGTATTCTGAATACTCAGCCCTTGTTGCAGGTGGACTACATTGCCACTGACCGTATCCTGGAAAACCTTTCAGCTAATGAAACAGAGCTACAAGATGCTGGTGTTGTCTCTAGCCAGTGGGATCCATCTAGCCTTCCCTCTGGAAATCTGACCAATGCTGACCTGGTGGTATACAACTGTTCAACAAGTGTTCTAGGGAACACCGCTGAAATCCTCCCTAATTTGGCAGCTGCAGTGAAAGAAGGAGGGTTTGTTTTGCTGCACACCCTTCTTAAAGGAGAAACTCTTGGAGAAGTTGTCAGTTTCCTTACAAGCCCAGATCTGCAGCAGAAACACAGCTTCCTGAGTGAGGTAAGCCTCCTGGAAGGCCAAACACTTTCACAGTGCATAGCCTGAAGTCTCCTGCCTTCCGACGCTCTGATGGTGAATGTTGAGTAGGTGTTGCTTCCATACCTTTCCTTTGAGGCATTCTGCAGCAATAACTAATAAAAACTTCTTCAGAAGAGAGGACTTGTGAATTACTACATAATAGGTTCAGAGAGTAAACTGTTATCAGGAAAGCGTTCCTTAATGCCTTGAACATTATTTACCGTCACTTTTTTATCTGTATAATCTGTGTGAGAACACAGGCCAGGACAATTCCTTTTTAGTTAAAATACTGTAGTGCATTTTTGGGTGGGGTACAGCTTTATCACTGTAGGATCCTAAAATGCTTCAGTTTCAGAATATCCCTCTTCCTTTTGATATCACTGCTAGGAGTGAGACTTTATAAACTAGTTAAGTTCTTCTAACATTAAAGTGCTTCCAGAAGGAAGGCTTCTTTTCTGTGCTTTTCTTTTCCTCTTTTCTTCCCTTCCTCCTTCCCACTTTATCTGATCCCTTAATGAGATACAGTAAAAAAGGCCCTGAAAAGTTGGAGGAGGGAGGGGCAGGGTATCTGCATTATATCTTCAAACCAGTGTATCATGCAGATAAACTAATGCCAAAGCTAGCACAAGAGAAGAGGAGGAGAATGAATGGCAAGGGTAGGGGTGAGAGGCGGGACCACCTTCTCTTGGCAGCTGTTAGACCAAGCAGTAGTGGGAAACTGTGCCACTACAGAACTTATCGATTCTTCCTGATTTGAGGAGATGTAGCCTCTCAGTTCTCTTCTTTTAGAATAAGAAGAGAGTAGCACTTGTAATAGTTTAAGTTTTTTGTTCATCATTCTGGAGTGGGGTGGTTGTATTTTGAATTTTGCAATGACATGGATTCTGGCCCTTCACTTTCTGCAAAGATTTTTCAAGAGTATTTGAGAAGAAAGGGTGATGCTTTGCTTTGCATCTTTCCCAGTAAAGAAGGGGATAAAAAGACACTGGGATGCTACTGAACATGATAACATAAAAAATGCAGATCTGTCAGAAATGTCAGTGGCCTGTTATTAGCGAGTCCTTCAGATAAGACATGTGAGTTGAATGCATCTTCTCTAAAGAAAATTATACTAGGCAGGACTTAATATAGTTCTGAAAGTTTTCTAGATACAGATGCTGCCCCTAGCCCTTAATGTAAGGGATCACACTTCTGCTGGTTTATGTCTGGCATATGAAAATCAAATGGATGCTTTTCTGAGAGCCCACAGTCATACTTATTTCATTCAGATAGTAGAGCCTGATTGATGATACACGCATTTTCATTGTTTTTTCCTGAAATGCCATTTCAGTGTAACTTAGGTATATGGGTGCTTCTTCCCTGCTAGTGTTTGGTTGCTTCTCCTCATCTGCCTGCAGACAGGGTTTATGTGATGTAGAATAGACACACACAAATACCCTGCAGGATTTGATGGCATGGTCACTGCTATGGTTTTTGCACACCTGGTAGTGCTAAGACTAGTTCCCTAACAAAGGCCTTGATATACTTGTACTCCTGCTTTTTGGAGTTCCTTTAGGAAAGGAGTAGTCTAGATGTGGAAAATATACTGTTACATTAATCAAACATGTATTTGTACCAAGACAATACCGAACAGATGCCAAGTTTTCAAGAAAAAGCAATAAAGAGGTGGACAGTGCCTGTTGTTCTGAGTGAAGTTGTCTTTAAGGAGTCTCAGTGTGAAGTATAAATGTGACTTGTAGTTTTAATTGACTCCTGACTTTGCTGTTTATTTGTTATTTTACCTGATTTGACAGGCACAGTGGGAGGACTTATTCAGCAAAGCCTCACTGAATCTAGTTGCTGTGAAGAAGTCATTCTTCGGCTCAGTTATTTTCCTGTGTCGTCGGCAAGCCCCTGCCAAAATACCTGTTTTTCTGCCAATAGATGAGACCCATTGTAAGTGGGTTGAATCCTTAAAGGTAAGAATTCCTATGCTTTATATATCTGAGTTTCCAAATCATTATATTTCTAAATGAGATATTTCCTAGTGTTAAAGGAGGATTTCAGTTACTTTTAATAAAATAAAAGCTATTTATCTCTGCCAAGGGTATGAGGGCTATTTTCGTTGTGGTTCCTGGTACAACAGTTTGGGGTTTGTCCTGTAGGAGGTCTTGGCTGACCCATCGGAGCAGCCTGTGTGGTTGACTGCTACCAATTGTGGGAACTCAGGAATTTTGGGAATGGTGAACTGCCTCCGCCTTGAAGCAGAAGGCCACCGAATCAGGTACGTAAGCATGTTCTGAGTCACTTTTGGGAGAGGAGATATTTCTGTTAGCTTCTTTCCAGGCCTATAGCAAAATAAACAAAATGACAACTCTTGTCTTCCAGGTGTGTGTTCATTTCCAACTTGAACTCTTCATCAGCTGTTCCACCCACGAGTCTTTCTTCCCTGGAGATGCAGAAGATTGTTCAGAAGGACCTGGTGATGAATGTGTATCGTGATGGAAAGTGGGGCTCCTTCAGGCATCTCCCATTGCAGCAAGGTAACTCCTTTGAGGTCTGAGGATTGTTTGCAATGCCTTGAATCTCCATGAACTTTGAATAGAAAATGAGTAGCAACTGTTCCTACAGTTACCTTTTATTATTATTTTAATGGATAACTTTAAATTCCTCTGTTCCCGCTCAGAGCAAACAGTAGCATGTTCTGGTACCAGGAGTAGGGATGGGCTATTTAGGGTATCAGTAGTATTGCAGGGTAAGAAAAGGCATTCTGCAGAGCACATGGAGTAGAAGGTAGCAATTACACAAGGAATTTACTCATTCTGGAAAGCATGTACCTCTGTTAATGTGTGTAAGTTCTTATTGTTCCTTCTGCAGCACAACCTCAGGAGTTGACAGAATACGCCTATGTGAATGTGCTGACTCGTGGAGACCTCTCTTCTCTTCGCTGGATTGTCTCCCCACTTCAACACTTCCACACAACTAATCCCAGTGTTTTACTCTGCAAAGTCTATTATGCATCTCTGAATTTTCGGGACATTATGCTGGCCACAGGGAAGCTTTCTCCAGATGCCATTCCTGGTGAGTTAAAATTACACTGGATGGAAATGTGTTTATGTGTATCGTTGTTCCACAATTAATTCACGTAATCTCTTGAATGTTAGTTTGGCACTGGCTAAAGTGTTATGCTTTCTTGCTAAACTGGCATGCTTTTGAGAAGGAAGTGCTGCCCTGTTGCAGAACTCCAAAGTTCTACTTCCAGTTTCATTTTTTTTCATATGGCACAATTAACAAACCATGCTCTGAGGAAATGTTATTGGCCTCATTGCATAGATACCAAGTGTGAGGTGAAACAACTTGATGGAGGTTCCAGAGATGGGCATGGTACATACCAAGGTGAGAATGATGAAGTTTCATGCTGCCATGCTGCTGGCCAAGCTTGGCTTTTAGGGAACTAAAATGCACAATGAAGTCATTGCTTGTCCACAAAATGGAGGTGATACTACCTTGCTCTATAGCAAGTTAAGAATTAATGTAACGTCTGTTTAAAAGAGAGCAGGTAGGACAGGAAAATTCAGTTCATTGGGAGATTCTTACGGGCGACTTGGGTAGGGCTGGTTCCCCTTCATAACTGAGCAACCTGGCCCAATGAAAGATGTCCCTGCCCATGGCAGGAGGCTGGAACTCGATGTCCCTTCCGACCCGAACCATTCTATGTTTCTATGACTGACATAAGTCTCTGCCTAAAGTGTGAGTTCACAAAAACTCCAATTTCACAGTGTATTTTTGCTGTGATCATCCTTTCTAGTTTATGTATCATAGTTTTTTAGAGGGACAGAATTGCCTTTGAAACAAGACGTTTTCATGAAGTTTCTTAGATGAGAACTGGAAATTAAAGCAATATCAGCAAGGCTAAAGACTTGAGATTTAATGATACCAAGTCCTTTTCTGCTACTCTTGGAGCAAGGCATTAACTATGGGGAATTCTGAACTGTGTACATAGCAGACAGCTCCCAACACTCTTTCTGTCTCTGGGTTTCTGACTTTCAGGGACTGCTGTTGTCATAAAGGGATTTTAGAAGAGAAATTTCCTTCATAAAAAGTGCTCATATTCTTTCAGGTAACTGGGCTTTGCAGCAATGCATGCTGGGGATGGAGTTCTCAGGACGGGACCTGACTGGAAGAAGAGTGATGGGATTGCTGCCAGCAAAGGGACTAGCCACAGTGGTAGACTGTGACAAGAAGTTTCTATGGGAGGTGCCTGAAAACTGGTAGGTCAACTTCTGTTTTCTGGTTAAGATTTGCTGCCTTGCCTGAGGCTGATTAAACCTGAGTGCTGCACAATGGGAAATGATAACAGGGCTATAGTGTTTGAAGCAGCTGTAGGATTTTGGTTTAGATTCAGTGCAGGATTTCAGTGCTAGTTTTTGTACAGTGTCTTGCACAAGGCTTTCATGTTTTGTTGGGCTTTTAACTCCACATGTTTCAGTATACACTGGGGTTTCAGCGTTGGTTATGTTCTGGTTAGTTACTGAAATATATTTGTAGAACAATGAATCTTCGCTGTGCTTGGCAGCTGTGGTAGTCTGCCCTATGATGGATCAGTGGTTGTCAATCTCAACAGCTTAACTTTCCTATTGCAGAAAGGCAGATTTCATCAGGAGAATCTACTAGTCTTTTCCAAGGCTAAAGATATCTCTTTCACTTTGCTTTTTAGGACTCTGGAAGAAGCTGCTTCAGTGCCTGTGGTTTATGCCACTGCTTATTATGCTTTGGTGGTTCGAGGCGGTATGAAGAAGGGTGAGAGCATCCTTATTCACTCTGGCTCAGGAGGTGTGGGCCAAGCAGCCATTGCCATTGCCCTGAGCATGGGCTGCCGTGTCTTTGCTACTGTAGGTGAGTACTCAGGTCCCAAAGTTATGGGGGAAAATACAGAATTATAGGTAATAAATAGAGGAAGCATGTGTGTGAACATATATAAAAGTATATACCTCTGAAGGTATATACTTATTCCCCCCAATATATTCTGCTGTAGGTTTTATGAAGTTTCCAGCCTGAGAACTGGACACATGGTAAATACAGCTACTGACTATGTGCTTGAAACTTCCACAGCACAGTCAAATTTATATGCCCCTGTACACTATATAATCAAAAATACGGAAGAAGATCAAGGCTTGTTCCTTTTAAATTCGGTAATGTGAATCCAGTGCCTGTCCATTGAAAGGTTTTGGTCTGTGTCTGGTCTTTGCTCTACATCAGAAATGAACAGTAACAACCAGACAGCCTTTGTCCTAAGGTTTGATGCCATGAGAGACTGAAAGCTTTGAAACGAGTGATGGCTGCTCAGACTTACAGTCCTTGGGGAGAAGATGTGCAGAGGAAAATGGGCTGTTTCACCATAATAAAGAAATTAGCAGAAGAGTACTGACACCTTCCAACCCATTTTCTGCTTCCAGGCTCCACTGAGAAACGTGAGTATCTCCAAGCAAGATTCCCCCAGCTGGATGCTAATAGCTTTGCCAGCTCCAGAGATACTACATTTGAGCAACATATACTGCGAGTTACCAATGGAAAAGGTGAAGTTCAGGAAACATTTTTTGTCAGCTATGCCACATTATGCAATTGCACATTCTAAGACAGTATGAATCACAACAAGACAGGGTTAGGCTCTCAGCAGAGCTGAGTTTATTAAGTAGTTGCTTCTCCTTTCATTGCAGGTGTCAATCTTGTGTTAAATTCCTTGGCAGAAGAGAAGCTCCAAGCCAGTTTGCGTTGTCTTTCTCAACATGGGCGCTTCTTGGAAATAGGCAAATTTGATCTGTCTAACAACAGTCAGCTTGGTAAGATGGGACACCAGGAGATACAGCTCATTAGGTTTTAGCTACTGACCAGCACACCCAGATCCCTTTCACCAGGGCTGCTCTCCAGCCACTTCCAGTTTATGCCTATGTCTTACTTGGTCTCAGGTGCACAATCTGGCATTTGTGGAATTTTATATAATTAATGATTGCCCAGTGTTCTGGTCTATCGAGACTCCTCTGCAAGGCCTCTCATCCCTCAAGGCAGCCAACAGCATCTACCAGTTTTTGAAGGCACAGAGGCGAGATTAACCTAATTTCTCTTGGATGGGAAAAAATTTTTTGGATTGTTATAATGTGATACATTAGTGAAAAATTACAAGAATGTTCTCCTGTTGTAGAATGATTGCATATAGCAAGTGTTAACAGTCTTCTTCCTTATTATAATTAAATTTCAAAATTATCATCCTGGAAAACCTTGCTATGAGGAAGAGTCTCCTGTGGAGATTGACAGGATGCATGCTCTACATGCATCTAGCTCCTGTAACTCAGCTGTCACTAGACAAAAAAATGTCCTTTTTGATATCAGCCTGGCCATGGTATAGCTTGTCCTCTCAACATACAATTTTAGTGAGTGCAATTTCTGTTAAACTGGTCTGCTTGTAAGACAGTAACCTAATGAATCTAGCAGTTGGAGAGTATATGCAAGAATGAGTTTGGAAAATGTAGAATTCAAGCATCTGACTGCTTTACTCCTGTGACCTACACAGAAATGTTTCTGAAGCAGAAGAGACTGTTTTGAAATGTCGACAGCATCAGCTCATAACCAAGTTGCTTTTTCTAGGAATGGCTCTCTTCCTCAAGAATGTGGCATTTCATGGGATCCTATTAGATTCAATATTCGATGAGGGAAACCAAGAGTGGGAAGTAGTATCAGAATTTTTGAAGAAAGGCATAAAAGACGGTGTAGTAAAGCCTCTGAAGAGTACAGTCTTCAGCAAAGATGATGTGGAATCTGCCTTCAGGTTCATGGCACAAGGAAAACATATTGGCAAAGTTATGATCAAGGTAATGAGATAATGACTTTGATTCTCTGATGCATCTGGCATCCTCTGTAGGTGACTGAATTGGATATTTTGATCCATTTTGAGGTGAAATTCTGTAATTAGGACAGTACGGAGACAGTTTTTACTGCTGACACTGTAACAGATTTAACTGTCAAGTCTTGACACTGATTCTACAAGGCTCATTTCCATTGACTGGAGGAGCATGGCATGGAAAGATAAATACATTGTGTATCTGATTGTAACTACTGGTTTTTTTCTTCTTTGTTGGGGCCGGGGGAAGGTCCAAGAAGAGGAAAAGGAACATCCTTTAAAAAAGTCTGAACCAGTTAAAATCTCTGCAATCTCCCGAACCTCCTGTCCACCTGCTAAGTCTTACATCATCACAGGGGGTCTGGGAGGATTTGGGCTTGAGCTGGCACAGTGGCTGGTTGAGAGAGGAGCACAGAAGCTCATTCTGACATCTCGTTCTGGCATACGAACTGGTAAGCAAAAGTTGTGTAATGAAACAGGGAAACTGACTGCCTTTCAACAGACGTCTGTAGTTTCTCTCCATTTTTAAGTGTCCTATTGGCAAATAATAATTTCTTGATCTCTTTCATTCCTTTTCCTTTATGCATTGTCTCATGTCAAACAAGCTGTTTTCCCCTTTATTCTAAAGGAGGAAGTATTGTTTGACCTTTTTTCAACTACTACTTTCCCCTTTTTATGCTTCCTAATTCTGTCAACCCATTTTTTCCCTTACACAGAATTTTTTCTGCAGTCTTCTACCTTTACCCCTTCCACAAAGTCTGTATCTGGCTACCTCACTGACTTATCCAGTGGCTGTAGTATGTTGGATCACATGCCACAAGACAGGGCCTCTAAACTCCTTGTTAAAGATACTCTGTCCCTCAAGTTACATGTGTGGGTGCTTGATCTTGCTCATTAGATAGCACATCTGTAAAGATGGGCCCTACTATCTGATAACATCCATAAGCATTTGTACTCAGTTTTAAGGCATTAGTTTGATTACAGTTGCAGCTTTGAGATTTCCTATCAGTGATAGTCTTCAGTATTTCCTCATACAATATCTTTGTCTTTACAGGTTTCTTTCTTTTGGCAAGTTCACAATTGCACAACTTGCACAAGCACATAGGTCAAATACTTCTCAAGTTCTGGCTATGCTCTGTAAGCTGTTGCTTTGCTCTAATCTAGCCATTCTTTCTTGTCCCAATACCTGAATTCTTGTTCATTCCCCTTCAGTTGTCCTTTTTCTTCCTTCTCCCCACCACTCCCCCAAGCTTATCACAGAATATGCCTAGTTGGAAGGGACGTGCAACGATCATGGAGTCCTTCTCCTAATGCTGCACCCAGTCCCAAGAGTCAGGCTTGGCGCTGTGACCACTGCCCTGGGAAGCCTATTCCAGCATTCAGCCACCCTCTGGGTGAAGAAACTCTTTCTAACATCCAACCTAAACCTCCTGACACAATTTCAGGGTGTTCTCTTGGGTCCTGTCCCTGGTCCCCACAGAGCAGAGATCAGTGCCTGCCCCTCCTCTGTCCCTCCCAGGGAAGCTGTAACTGCAGTTAGGTCTCCCCTCAGTCTCCCCTTCTCCAGCTGAACACACCAAGTGCCCCCCGCTTCTCCTCATACAGCTTTCCCTCAAGGCCCTTCCCCATCTTTGTTGCCCTCCTTTGGACACTCTCCAGTGGCTTGATATCTTCTTTATATTGTGCCCGAAACTGCCCCAATATTGCAGGTGAGGCTGCCCCAGTGCAGAGCAGAGCGGGACAATCCCCTCCCTTGCCTGGCCAGTGATGCTGGGCCTGATGGCCCCCAGAACAGGGATGTCCCTCCTGGCTGCCAGGGCACTGATGACTTGTGGCCAACTGGCCATCGACCAGGACCACCAGGTCCCATTTCCAGCATTGCTCTCTGGCATCTCATTCCCAGTCTGCCCGTACATCTGGGGTTGCCCTGTCCCAGGGGCAGAATCCAGCACTTCCCTTGCTGAACTTCCTATGGTGGGTGATTGCCCAGCCCCCTGATTTGTTGAGGTCTCTCTGCAGGGCCTCCCTGCCTTCAAGGGAGTCAACAGCTCCTCCCAGTTTTGGTCATTTGCAGACTTGCTCCGTATCCCTTCCAGTCCTGTGTCCCAAGTAATTTATGAAGATGTTGAAGAGCACAGGGCCCAAGGTGGAGCCCTGTGGAACCCCACTGTTGACAGGTGGCCAGTCTGATGTCACCCCAGTCACTGTCACCCTCTGTGATTGACCCGTGAGCCAGTTGCTCACCCACCACAGGATGTGTTTATCCAGTTGTGGGCTGGACTGTTTGTCCAGAAGGATCCTGTGAGAGACTGTACTGAAAGCTTTACTGAAATTCAAAAAGATTACATCAACTGGCTTCCCTTGATCAGCTAGATGGGTTACCTTGTCATGAAAGGAAATCGGGTTGGGTAAACAGGACTTTCCTTTCCTGAAGCCGTGCTGGCTGTGGCCAACAAGTGCGTTGTCTTTCAATACCTCCCAGAATAATCTTCTCCATAACTTTACCAGGCACTGATGTGAGACTGACAGGCCTGTAGTTTCTGGGGTCCTCCATCTTGCCCTTCTTGAAAATCAGGACAACGTTTGCCAGCTTCCAGTCAGCTGAGACCTCTCTGCATTCCCAAGACTGCTCAGAAATCATTGTGAGAGGTTTTCCCAACTATGTTCTCCACTTGATCTATTTAGAATATTTCTGAAATTCAAGTGATTTCTAGCGACTTCTTAAGTTTTGTCCAGTTTTTCTCTTGTAGGTGAACCAAAAACTATTTCGCTCTTCAGTCCTTATCTAGTCCAAAAAGTATAAGGAGCAGATTAACCAAAGCCTTATGGTTTGAACGCTTTGTCCCAGGCATTGTCTACTTTTATTTTTTGTAGGCTACCAGGCTAAACGTGTTAAAGAGTGGAAGGCACTGGGAATCCAAGTGTTGGTATCTACCAGTGATATTGGAACACTAGAAGGAACACAGCTATTGATAGAAGAAGCTTTGCAGCTTGGACCAGTTGGAGGCATCTTTAATTTGGCTGTGGTAAGTAAGAAAAATGCTCAGGATTTGTAAGAGGCAGCACCCATTCAAGTGACTTTTACTGAAGGCCATCAGGCTTCGTACCGTTTAGTTTGGTTCTTTGTGTTTCAAAGGACACTACGCTTTGGTCTTTCCTGGTGACTAAAGGCATTCAGGTCTGGCCACTTGAGCTGAGAAGCAACAGTATTTTGCCAGCATGTTTAATTCTGTGGTTAGATAAATGTTGCCCAAGATCCTTCAGGACAAAAAAAAAATCCCACACAGAACTTGCCAGAATTGCTGCAGTGGCAATTCTGAAAAAATACTGAAAAAAACAGACTTCGCAAAAGCCATATTGTCATGTTTTGGGATATTCAGGGTATGTCTGCACTGCAAAGTTACAAAAGTACTTTGTATAGTGAGATCCTCTCATCTCAAGTCATGTGTAATATTTAAAAAGAGAAACTGGAGATACTGAAACTTCACCTTCTTTTTTTTAATTCCTCCCCTGCCCCACCATAGGTCCTTAGAGATGGCATGATTGAAAATCAAACCCCAGAATTATTCTGGGAAGTCAACAGGCCCAAGTATTCAGGCACCCTTCATTTGGACTGGTAAGTGTCTGTGGAAGGGACAAATAAGAACTGCTTTTATGGTCACAGAACTGATCAAACTTAGTCTGTTTAGGCTTGCACTAGCCTTCCTTGGTAACACAGTTAGCAGATTTTTCTGATGAGGTTTCTCTCTCCTGCTCTGCTCCAAGGGTGACTCGTAAGAAGTGTCCAGACCTGGACTATTTTGTGGCGTTCTCCTCTGTAAGCTGTGGAAGAGGAAACGCTGGGCAAAGTAATTATGGTTTTGCCAATTCTACCATGGAGCGTATCTGTGAGCAGCGACATCACGATGGACTGCCAGGTAAGATGTCTTTACTCCTTGCACAGAAAATCTCTCACCAAATATTCCGATGAGAACCAGCTCACCAGAGACTTGTGTACTTACCTGGAGTGATAATGAATGTTGAAAGGTGTTTTCCCCTCCCAGCTGTTATCCTGAATCATTCATGTGTGAGTCAACACTGACCATTTAACAGCACAAAGGAGATACAGGCCTTAGCTTAGCTGGGTTTTAACTCTGTTTTGTTGCTGCCATGTGCTTTAATTAGAAGGCTTAATGTGTTCTTCCTTCTGATTTCTCTTCCAGGCCTGGCAATCCAGTGGGGAGCCATTGGTGATGTGGGTATCTTGCTTAAGACAATGGGAAACAAAGAAATTGTGGTGGGGGGAACAATTCCCCAGCAAATCAGCTCATGCCTAGAGGTGCTCGATATCTTCCTGAATCAACGTCATCCTGTCATGTCCAGTTTTGTCCTAGCAGAGAAGGTCTCTGCAAAAGCTGAAGGAGGTAGTCAACGGGATCTTGTAGAAGCTGTTGCTCACATCCTGGGTAAGTGCTCTCACTCAAGCACTGCTGGGCAATGTCTGCCATCTCAGTGCTTTTGGAAAGCAGTGGTGCTACTGTAGGTGCCCTGTTCAGAATCTCCTCCTAACTTCCTGTGGTGTGGGTATGTTGTTGTGGGACTGTTTGCCTTTTTTTTTTTTTTNTGCTCCTCTCCAGTCATAACTTTGTTTCTTGTATGGGTTTTTCTCCCTTACTGTGTTTACATGCACATGCACATATACTCCAGTGTCTTGGGTTTTATTTAGAGTAGACTAGTACTTCTCTCCAAATGGAGAATGAACAGGAAGCAAAACAGGAACCAAAAGCAAAATTCTGGGACAGCACATAATAGTGCAAATACATGACTAACTTTCTGAGTACTATTCCAGCTTTCAAACATTCACCCTGGGACATCCCCATGCTACAAAAAGTAGGTTTTCTGTACTAAGTGAGTAACTGGTAGTGTATTCACTAACCAGCAGTCTGTCATCCCATGTGAACATCTAGTAACCATAGCTTAACTATGTGTTACAGGTGCCATATCCTCCTGTCTGTATTGAACCTGCTTCCTTTTACCATTCTGTCCCCTATTTTTATGTTGAAAGGGAATAATCTCTCTCAACTCCTATCTACTATGTCCCATTTCAGTTATCTCTTTTGCTGACAGAAGTGTGTATTGCTCCTCTATTTTCTACCCAAAGCGGTACTGATAAATGAAAGACAGTCTCCTGAGTGGTACTTAAGGAATTGCGTGCAGTTCACTGACAGTAGTTATGGCCTCTGAGAACAGACATAGCTTTTATAAGTCACAGGAAAGTGTCTGCGAAATTGTACCAGCTGTAGGGTTAGTCTGGAAGGCGAGAGTGTGAAGACGACAAAGAAGAGAAGCTAGTAATGAAGCCTAATAATGGTGGGAAGGGTGGTGGCAACCTGGGGCAGCACAAGGGGGAGATGGGGCAAAGAGCTGTAGATGCAGGTGTTATTATGAGAGGCTGTTTACAGCTAAGGAAAGGGTGAGAGATTTAACAGTGTGAAAATTGAAGGGGAAAAGGCAATGAAGGCTAGAGGAATCATGTCCTACTCCAGCATGAAAGAGATCAAGTGTTGTAATCAACCATCAGTGACACTGATAACTTCCATCTCAGTTTTTGCAGTTGCAGTTAGAGCAAATTTGTGAAATTTGTCTAGCTGACTGCTCTGGACTTGGTTTAGAGCTGATGTGAAAATGTTCACAGCTATTTATCTCAGACTAATGTATCCCTTGTCATCAATGTGTGCCCATTTAATGGGTACTCTAAAGACTAGAACCCATATGACAAGATGTGGGCGTAGAAGAGATGACTAATGAAAGTATTAGTTGATCCTAAAAGGTAATTCTCTGTAGCTGCAGTTTGTTGAGATTTTAGGAGAAAAAAGGAAGTGGAGAGGACTGCTAGAGGCCTAGAGCTGAAAATAAATTGGCCTTTTGTTAGTGTGCTGTTTTGTTTTCAGGTGTCCGTGATGTGAGTAGTCTGAATGCTGACAGTTCCTTGGCTGACTTGGGCTTGGACTCCTTGATGGGAGTGGAGGTGCGCCAGACACTGGAGAGAGACTATGAGATCATTATGACCATGAGAGAAATTCGACTCCTTACAATCAACAAACTGCGTGAACTTTCTTCCAAGTCCAAGACAGCAGAGGGTACGGTGTCTGGATTAGGGTTGCTACCAGTCACCTGAGTCCAAATAATTAAGTTTGCAATCCACTGCTTTTATCTCTAGTTACATAAACCTCTATCAGATCATGAAATAAGGTTGTAGCTGAATGGCTTTTAAGTGACAGACTTGCCACTGGGTCAGGCCCATCATTTCTGGGGGCAGGGTGTAAGAGCAAGTGTGAAAGCTGCTTCCTTGCCTGGCTGGCATCTGAGTACTCTTATGTGGCTGTGTACAGGATGCAATTTAAGACCTTTTACTTCTCTGGGGAATAAACAATGTAGTGTCATGCTTACAGTAAGCTAAAAGCATATGCCGTTGCTGCACAGAACTGCAATAGGAAGATCCTTATGTCTGTGCCTTGATGATGTGCTGAGCCAATGGACTAATCTAGAGCAGCCCTGAGGTTCCCTTTTAGGACTATGGCTATGTGATCAAGACTGATCCTGAAGCTAATTGTGTTTGCCTGGTGTGCTTTCCTTCAAAGAGCTGAAGTCATCCCCACTGATGAAGACAGGCATGGGCGAACCTCCGAAACTCGACTTGAACAACTTGTTGGTGAACCCAGAAGGGCCAACGATCACCCGTCTCAATGATGTTCAGAGCACAGAGCGCCCTCTTTTCCTTGTTCACCCCATTGAAGGATCCATTGCAGTTTTCTACACACTCGCCTCCAAACTTCACATGCCCTGCTATGGGCTCCAGTGCACAAAAGGTATCTCAGTTCATCAGCATTCTGAATTTGCAAACATAACATTCTGAGTTGTTGTTGCCTTACAGAGAGGACTTTGTTCCTAGACTATTAAACTCGAAGAGACAAGTATCCGGGCCTATTAGTATGCACAGGTTCATGTCAAACATCCCCTGGTATCAAGAGGAATAATAGATTAGATTGAAGAGCTTACGTATGGGGAAAAAAGAGGCATCCTATTCCACCTGTCTTTGGAAAGTATTACTATTACTTGTCAGAAATGCAAGTTGTTAGCCATAACTTAGTAATTCACCTGCAGAATAACCTGAATGTTTCCAACAGGGTTGTTTCTGAGCACATGAAAACATATTTGTCTCTATCAGTGTCTTTTCACCAGTCTGTTTTGAACTCATTTCCATGTTGTAGCTGCTCCCTTGGACAGCATCCAGAGCCTGGCAGCCTATTATATTGACTGTATGAAGCAGATACAGCCTGAAGGACCTTACCGCATTGCTGGATACTCTTTCGGTGCCTGTGTAGCCTTTGAAATGTGCTCCCAACTGCAAGCACAACAAAATGCTTCCCATGTACTCAACAGCTTATTCCTCTTTGATGGGTCTCATTCCTTTGTGGCAGCATATACTCAGGTAAGGGACACAAAGCAAATCTTCTTTCTGGGGACCTTCCTCTCTCATCAGGGCTCCTGTTCTCAGAGCTTACTATTCCAGATATGAGCAATCTGAAAAGCTGGCAGACTTCTTCACAGGGAACTTGGGAGAGCGCTGTAGACAGTAGATGTTTTAGAGATGGCTGAAGGGTCGAACCATATGACGGGTAGTTTTCATTAATTGGCAAGAGCTCAGGCACAAGTGTTGCTCTTGCTATGATGAATCATAATATTAGTATGTCTTTTGGAAAATCCTGGTGCTTGCAAGTCAAGATCCTCGTGTGGTGGTGCTGGGAAACATTGCTTAAGGCTTCTCTTACACTTTCTTTATACTTTCTAGAGAATACTTGGCTATTGCTACCCCTGGATTTGCTTTCTAATTTCTCCTCAAGGGATTTCCCCCTTCCCTTTTTTCCCAGTTCATACCCTTTGTTCTGTAATTGGTTTTGTCTGACTTTCAAAATCAGGCTCATCCCTTTCACATTCACATTGTATTCCTCTCTTTCCAGAGCTACAGAGCCAAACTGACCCAAGGAAATGAGGCTGCTTTGGAGACTGAAGCATTATGTGCCTTTGTTCAGCAATTTACAGGCACCGAATACAATAAGGTAATGCTTTTTATTTTGTTATATATGCATGTGTATATATATCTCTCTAAAAAAGTGTGTATGTATATATAAATATATTTTAAAATGTAGATACATATAGTTCTTAACATTGCACAAGAGGGGTGTGGTTTGTTGTTTAATGGAGATGGATTCTCAGCTATTGAGACTAATGTTAAAAAAATGTTAATATTTCCAGCTGCTGGAGGTTCTTCTGCCCCTGAAAGATCTGGAGGCTCGTGTGAATGCTTCTGTAGACCTGATAACTGAGGTTCATACAAGCATCAATCGTGAAGCACTCAGCTTTGCTGCAGCTTCATTTTACCATAAATTGAAGGCTGCTGACAAGTATATACCAGACTCCAAGTATCATGGGAACGTGACACTGATGCGGGCAAAGTCTCGCAATGAATACGAAGAAGGTCTGGGTAGAGACTACAAACTCTCAGAGGTCAGTCTGAGGCCCACTGGTTACTCTTGAGTTTCTCCTGATATTTGGGCGATCCAAAGAAAAGCATGGAAAATCATCCTTACTGAGGAAAAATGGACAAAACCACCCTGAAAGAAATTACCATTCTGTGGCTTTTGTGCTCTAACAAGAAGTCCCCAAAATGTGTTGATGGGTTCCAGGCATTTTCTGTGGGTAATGAGGGCCAGAAGGTCAAGCGTCTATAGTGGATAAGTTTTCTACAGCTCGTTCTTGCAAATCTCTAGAATGACTTTTGGATAACAAAGACATTAAAAGAGAGTAACTTTTAGTCTTCGTTCACCATAGACCCTAAAGTTTGTCCACTGAATGGGGGCAGCCTCCTACTGACAGTAAAGGTGGCTTTTTCTCAGTTACCTTTTCCGGACCACTTAGTAGTTAGCAGTGGGTTTCTTGTGGGCCTAAAAAAAGTAGGGGTTTGGCCTGTAGTCCAGATAAGTTCTTTAGCCTCTGCTCACATAAACAGGTTGTGTCTTCTATTATGGTGGAAATACTAGGGAAAAGGAAGTGATTTTCAGAATTCTCTTCCTGCTTCTGGCATCTTCTCTCCCTTCAGGATTGTAACTTGGTCATTATTGATTTCAAGCTAACTTACACATAATTACCTTAAAGGAAGATTTGTGGTGGTGGGACAAAGATGGTGGGGAGAGGGGGTTGTTTATTTGCTTTTTTTAAGGGCTTGGATATCATTCATCCTTTGATATTGTAGGTAAATGATTCTTTTGGTACCAGCTTGGTTAATTTCCCACCCAGCTTGTATTTGAGTGGACTGCCTGCCAAGCTGCCAGACTATTGTACTTTAAAACGCTGATTCCAAACAGTGCCCTGCAGCCAATCTATGAAAATGTGTCAGGGTAAAACTGGTGCTATTTTTAACTGAATTTAATAGAGACAGTGGTATAAACTATGAGTAACTTAGAAGACTGACAAATCCAAACCAGATAGATGCCAGCTGGCTGTAAATTGTAAATGAAAAGTTTCTCTTTTTTGTATCTCTGCAGGTATGTGATGGGAAAGTATCTGTCCATGTTGTTGAAGGGGATCACCGCACCTTGCTGGAGGGAGATGGTGTTGAATCAATTATTGGAATAATCCACAGCTCACTGGCAGAGCCACGTGTCAGTGTCAGAGAGGGTTAACTTCTGTTTACTCACTGTCAGTGATGAAGAAAATGCCAACAATATTCCTAGTTATGACAGACCCCAAGGAACTCTTCCTATTGTTCAACATCTCATCTGCTCTGCTGCCAGAACTGGGAAGTTCAGCTGTATTCAACTGGTCTTTTCCTCTCTCTTTCTTGCTTATCTTTTCCTGTCTTTTATGGTTTCCATCTCTTTCCTTTTCTGTGCTGTTTTTCCCCCTAGTAACCCTGTCCATGTTACTATAGTGCTGTGACTCTGTCACTGTGCACTGCTATGAGGGTTCCCCACTGATGGTTTCTTCCTACACGCTTGGCAGTATGAAAAACAAATGTAGGAGTAGATTTCCTGTGCTCTATATTGTTTTTGTCTTAACATTATTCCAGAGGGTATGTGATAGCATTTATTGACCAAGCCTAGTGAGCAGAGAGAGGAGTGGAGCTGCAGCTGATTTTGGAGATACTTTTTGTCTGTGAAGAATCTGTCTGCAGTTTAGGTCAGAAAGAGCATTCCAGTGAGGGTTTTGTAACTATATTTTTTAATTTGCTATATTCTAAATATTTATTGTGTCAAACCAGAACTTCTTACTTGGTTTTAATTTATCGTGGGTTATAGGAGAAAAGAAACATCCCTTTTTGGAAGGGAAGATTTATCCTACAAGAGAAAGTTGGCCATTTGTTAAACCAAAGTGCATCTTTAGAATAGTCTGATTTCTTGTTTGGTTTGTTCTTTTTTCTTCCACTGCCCTACCCTATTCAGAAAGAAAGATGTAGAGGGAAAGATTGTTGCCATCATCCACTCTTCTGAGGAGAAGTGGGCCCGGGGGAATAGGGTGGATGGTTTGACAGATGCCCCTATATTGCACAATCTTTATTTGGGCATGACAGAAGCAGGCAAAGCTGTCCCTAGGCTGGTACTTTATTTATATTTGTGCAAAGTTCTGTGCCCTTCTGTACGAGAACCTTAGTAAAGCATTAAAATTATTGATTTCCCTTATTCCCTCCCACCTACAGTCTCGCCACCCAACCAAACATTTGGAATGGGGGAGCAGGGAATGGAGTACCTTAACGACTGAACTAATAATCCTGCTCCCACTCTCCCATAACCAAAGCTCAGGCAAACATACAAGTATCTGAAAAGCCCCTGTATATTTTATTTAGCACAGGGCTTGCTTAGGCATTGTGTATTCATTTTCCTTTCAGTAATGTGACTGGAAATCCCACATAAGTTAGCCAAGTAATCAGTTTGATGGTATGATTTTAAAACATAGTACCTTTTTAAAGGAAACTTGCATAAAATTCATTTGAAAAATGTCTTGCTTTTGGTATGCTGGATCTGTCCTTTCTGAAATCAGTAAATCCTTGCTACACTTATGATACAGAGGAGACCTGGGTAGCAACAAAGCACCAACTAGGAGGAGCTATTGGGCCTCTCAGGACTGCTGTAAAACTCCAGTTCGCTCCATCTTCATCCCCCAGTGAAGCATCCTGGTAGTACAGGAGCATTCCAGTGACAGGAATAGATGGCTCTTCACTGCAGGTTCTGACCTAGTGTCTTTTGCTTATACCACCCTCTGTTGATAGTGGCTGGGTTAACTGGTTTTAGTTTTACAAAGTTTTTTTTTTTCTGAAATTTGGAATAAAACAACATAATGTCAGCTTAAACCATTTTGAAATGTCTTGTTATTTTTATCTTTTTTTTTCCTTTTAATTAATACTTTTTTGGTCTGAAGAGTCTCTTCCTCTTTGGCTTTCCTAGTATTAAACAGAATTGATCACTGGTTGGCTTTCTGTCTTATTTTCTACCACCTTTAATTTTCTTAATTTTGTGTTTCACCTGGAATCTCTTATTTCTTGGTATCAAGCAAAAACTGCTGCTGGCATATCTGATTTGGAGTCCAGAGAAATAACAGTAATAAAGATCTGGTATACTGGAGCATGGCCATGATTTTGGTACCTCAGATAGAATAAATATACAACCACAATACTGAAGTGGAAACTCTCAGCCTCTCATTCTGTCTCTTGTGGTATTGGACAAGCTATAAGTGCTTCTGCTTCAGTTTCCCCATAGTGTTAAAATGAACAGCATCTTCCTCAGGGTCACTGAGAGGGTTAGACAGGCAAGGGGTGTTAATGCTGTGAAGTTTTAGGTGTGATGACTAGGTGTTAGTAACAGAAGGAGGAAAGTGAGTGATGTATGAAGGGGAGATGTCTTACAGCTGCAAAGAATCCAAGGCTGCAGTGGCTCTGAACCATGTGCATTCCATGGGGCTTCATCAGATCTCCTGCACCCTGTCCCGGTGTATACTGACACGAGGGACTACATAAAACAGAGGCTGGTTGGTTTGGTTTAACTACTGGCAGTTGTTGTAAGCCTGAAAAAAAAAAGGAGTTGAAAGAATCCTATTTGTCTTGGTTGTATTGAAAACTATGAGCTGATACGTTCCATCCTCCTCCTGACAGGCTAAGACCAGGCTGGTCTTAATCTCAAGACTGAAGAACAATCCTCTGACCCTATACACTTATCTAGGTGCACAAACTCGCTTTGCCATTCTGAAATGGGCCATATACCTTAAATCTACAAGAGGAAGAGCAGGAATGTATGGCACATAGCATATGCTGTCATCACTATTGTAGAAGTTTGACGCTGGGCAAAACCAAAACAAGGCAACCACGTGGAGCTTCCCAGGACCAGCACAGGTTTTCCCCCCTAGATCTCCCCCAAGGGGAGAATAACAGCAAAAAACCCGAGGGGAAGGAGAGAAAACTTAAAAGCTTCAAACTGTAAGGGGAACATATATATATATATATTTATTTACAGAGGAGAAAAAGGGAACTTAGCACTATATGCACACAACACGAATACCAGGTAAATACATATGTACAGGGGAAAAGAGATGTAACTCAAACAGTAGTATATATGTACTATATATATACACCCAAGGAAGACAGATAAGGGATTATATTACCCAAATACAGAAGTGTCCAGCCCCGAGCTGCGATCCTTCTCCCACACCACCTGCCCGACGAGAGACTGCCCCAGCCGGAGGAGAGACTGCACCGAAGAGAGTGCCTAAAGACAGTGTGTCCCAGAACTTCCTTCCTCACTCCTTTTTTATCCCACGTGATGTGAGATAGTAGGGAATGCCTCTTATTAGTCAGTGTATGTCACCTGACTCGTTTCCCAGGAAGGCCTAAAAAAACAACAAACCTAGCCAAAGGCTAAAATTTAAACTACCACAGTATTAAAGCTATTATTTTCCTTTTCTACTCTAGCACCTTCCTGAAGGCAAAGAAATACACCTCTCTTGCTGATGATAGTAGTTTAAAAAAGAAGGGTCACAGTTCAGTAGAACTGGTGAGAATTTAAATAGCTCTAGACAGCAGAAGTAGAGAAGCTTTCTGGTGCTGAGATGGAGCTCAAGCAAACCCCGAAAGATTTAAGATATAATAGTGATAAAGGAAGCAGGTGTTTGTTTCTCCTGCACTTAGTTACCATAATTGAAGATCAGACGTCATGGTAGCATACTGGGCTCAAAAGAAAGAGTAAGTATCCCTGGAGCAGCTGTGTGCAAGGCAATGGGAGTGTTGAGGGAGGGTGGGAGAGGCTGTGTATTTAAAACAGCAGAACTGGTTGTTTACACCGCTGATAGGTAACAAAAGAAGGTACAAAATAATTAGAAGCTTGAAACTTGAATAGGTCTTTCAGCAAGTTCATCACAGGCACGAGTGCTAGAATGTAGGGGAGGGGGGAAATGTGGGCTTTGACAGTGAACTTGAACTGTGAAGGCTGTGAAGGGAGAGACTCAAACAAACTTACAGAGTATTGAGTTTACATGTAACTCTGCTTAGGCTCTGGTGTTTTGTTACAGTATTTAATGATTTTATTTGAGCTTTTCCCTTGTGAAGAAAGAAAGCCCTATGACTCGAGTTATACTGATGTGTTGACTGGAATAGAGATGGACTGTTTTGAACGTTCTGGAAGGTATTGGCTGAGAAAAGTGGAAATCCTCCGCTGTGGTAATCCTGGTGATGGTCAGTCGCTTTATAAAATGATGCAGAATGAACGGTTTCGCCATGTTTGCTCTTCCATTTGGTTCAGCGGGTCCGATCACTGCCACCTCCCTGCCCTGACCACCCGACAGCAAGGAGAAGGCCCTCACTCGGCCCGAGCTCCTGCACCGCCCGGGGACGGCGCCGCGCTCGCAGCGGGCCGGGCCGGAGCGCCCCGAGGGACGCGCTGGGCCCTGGGGCACTGCGGGGCGGCCTCGGGGGCCGGGCCGGGCAGCGCCGGGCAGGG